>OVAN01015070.1:0-11579 GCA_900406275.1 Anastatica hierochuntica
CTAGGTCGCGAATCTAGTTTCAACATTAAGCACAGAGAAAAGCGGAGATCAAGTTAATTCCCCAATCTAACAACCTAACAATCACGGAATCATGAAATCCCCTTTAGAGAAACCCTAAACCCAACTAGAGATCTACTCACACATAGCAAACAAATCAACACAAAACGAATTGGAGAAAGACATAATGTATTGAATTGAAAACAAATAGTAGAGATTAAGAAATCTTCTCCAAACGAAGTACAGAAGAGTCGGATCTCTCTCCGAAATTACAAAGCTCAAAAGTCTGTTCTAAACGAAAAATAGCATAATCTGAAAGGAAAACTCGAGTCTGTGTTTTTGGTAAAAACATCCGGTTCGATTTAGTCCTCGGTTTGTGTTTTCAGGTTTGGTCCGATTTCGGGACAAGGATCGATCAATCCATGTCCCTTCACAGGACAAGGATCAATCGATCCCTGTCATTCTGTGAAGAATTTCTTCAGTCTTCTTGAGACTTTCTTCGGTGCTTGAAATCCACTCCAAATGCGTTCTTTTAGTCCATTCAAGCTCCGTTCCTGTAAAAACACCAAAGAACAACAAACCGCGCAAAAACGATCCGAATACATACTAAAAACCGTAACTCTCGAATGAAAACCATAGTAAAAACCGATAAAATACGAATACATCAATGACTTACATTTGATTTCTTGGATATGTAGAGTTTGTAAGGGGTCTTGTCCTTAAGTGCCCTTGTAGCTACTATATTCAATAGATAAGTAGAGTGTGTCTTATGGCTTCTCCCCATAAGTATTTTGGAACATTCATATGCTTAAGAATGCTCCTATTCATCTCCATGAGAGTTCTGTTTTGCCTTTCAACAACACCATTTTGTTGTGGGGTGTAAGGAGCTGTGAGATGACATTTAATCCCGAGATGCTACAATATGAGTTAAATTCATGCGGCACAAACTCCCCACCTCTGTCTGTTCTGAAAGTTTGAATCTTATTCTGTGTTTTGTGTTCCACCAGATTCTTAAACATCTTAAACTTTTCAAATGCATCACTCTTGTCTTTGAGTAATATTGTACACAAGTACCTCGAATAATCGTCTATGAGCACAAAAACGTACCTATTTCCAGTTGTCGTTACTGGTGTAATAAGACCACAAAGATCACCATGGATGAGTTCAAGTGGTTTAGTTGCTTTGTATAATGTTTCTTGTGGAAACACTCTCCTGGTTTGTTTACCCATTAGACAAGAATCGCAAATCTCCTTCTCGATCTTAACATGTGGTGCACCAATGATCAGCTTCCTCTTCATCATTGACTCCATTGTCTCTAAGTTTATATGCCCAAAACGTGCATGTCTCTTACTTGAATCACTTTGTATAATCGAGCTTAGGCACACGATTTCCTTAACTCCCATACATACTTTGTATAACCTGTTCTTGGACCGATGAGTTTTAACTAGGAGCTTGTCGTAAAGATCATACATCGTTAAGTAGTTTTCTTTTAATCGCACTTCACATCCAGATTTCGTCGCTTGTGCGAGGCTAATTATGTTACTTTTCAAGTCTGGAATAAAGTAAACATCAAATATTACTCTGGATTCTCCGTTCATGTCAATGAGCTCAATTGTTCCTTTTCCCTTTACGTTTATTCTAGAATCATCTCCGAAACGTACTTTCTCGGTAATGGAGCCATCCAAACTTGAGAAGTATCGTTTATCTCATGTCATGTGATTACTCACACCATTATCAAGGTGTCAAATGTTCCTTTCTTTAGAATTTTTTCGTATATGCTTGGCATGACCTTTCTTTCGTTCAAGAGCACACACGTGCATCATAAGTTCATCGATGACCTCGTTTTCTTGCGCCTCTTGAAGTTTGAGTAAACGGTATGAACACTTTGATGCATAGTGCCCAAACTTGTCACACCTAAAACACTCAAGCTCCGATAGATCTCTAGTTTCATTAAATCTCCCTCGACCTCTTCCCCAAAAAGGCCTCCGCGACCCCTGCCTCTGTTTCCTCCATTAAAGTTATGGTTTGTTTGGTACTCAAGTTGGGCCGCTTGGGATTGAGTTTCTCTGTTCGTGTACAGTAGTTTGCTCTGATCCTTTGGCGTCTCGTCATCTTCAGCAATGCGTTCTTCGTAGGTTTTAAGACGTCCTAGAATATCCTCAAAACTTGTTGTTTTGAGGTCCAAGACTTGTTCTAGAGAGGCAACTATATGTATATAATTTTTCCTCGGGAGACTCTTAAGGAACGTTTTGACAAGTTTGGGTCCATCGATCTCTTCTCCTAATGCGATTGTCTTAGATGAGATTTATGATAGTTTTCCAGCGAACTCATCTATCGTTTCTGTGTCTTTCATCTTTAGGCGATTAAACTCTGCCATTAGAGTTTGTAGTCTCGCTTCTTTCACCCTTTCATCCCCCATGTGTCGAGATTGTATGGATGTCCACACCTTCTTAGCCGTATTTAGTTCTCCTACTTGAATTATGAGAGCCTCAGGTATCGATTGAAAGAACAAGGTAATAGCCATGTCATTTTCTTCATCATCATCTTTACCTTCTTCTATCACACTCTAAACCTTGTTTACCTTAAGGAGATTCTTCATACGAATAGCCCATATTGTATAATTACTTGAGTTTCGCATGGGGATTTTGATGGTCATGGGAACTCCATCTTTTGGTTTCACCGTAGAGGATGAAAATGCTGCAACAGGTGTTATATCTCCCATGAGTTATAACACGGTTTTCTTCTCTTCAAAGTAAGAGAAGAATTACTTTAGTTTCGATCGAAAGATCTTGTGCTTTAATCTTTTCTTCTCAACTGCTCTGATACCAATTCTAGTTTACGAAAATAAGATCAAAACTAAAGAACAATTCTCTTTATTGCTTAAGAAAACTTACTAAAAATTTAAGCTCTCAAAATTCTCTCTAAAAACACATAGACTCATCACATGCTCAATGGTCTATATTTATAGTTTAAAACTCAAAATCTATTCCTACTCTAATTAGGATTAGTTTAGATAACTCCTAAATTATTTTCTTTTTTCTTATTCTCAAATCTTCAATTTTCTTTTCTCTTTAACTTGCTATCCAAGTTTCCTTTCAAGATTATCCCAACAATGGGTAGCTAAACCCCAATTTCCTCGTACTTGTAAAGAGGAAGAAACTTACCAACGCCGAAACTTGCGTTCTACAATTCTTGTTAACCAGATCTGAGGAAAAGAACCCCCACGGTGACCTCTACACCGCGAAAATCTTCAAAAGGAGGAAGGTCTAACACCTTTAGATGGGAGGAGATCGTGAACCACCTCACCAAGAAACAAGCATGATTAGTTAGAACTCTATAGAAGAATCATAAAAAAATAAGCATTTAGCTAGCACTATATATATACATAATACAACAACAAAACTTCGTCTAAAAATAAATTCTCATTTAATATGCCAAGCTCTTCTTTGAATTGTTTCGTAGTTGGTGTAACAGAACACTGCAAACAGTTTTGTAAAAGAAACTCATAGAACATAGTATTCTTTATATACAAAAGATATGTGTCATATCTTTATTTGTTAGAACCAATTGTATTTGTTTTAAAATAGTTAACACTAGGAGCCTTGTGAGAAGTAAGTGGTCCAGTAGTTGCACCACCTCTGCTGTCATCTCATGAAGTCACAGTTTGAATCTAGTACATGCCTCTAGTCTGAGGAACTATTCGCCATTAGGCTACAGATAACAAAAAAAGTAGATTGCTTTAGTTATGATTTTCTTAGAAACCAACTGTATTTGTTTTGTCTTGTTATTTTTGAAATTTCTCAGAAAATTGAAACATACTTTTAATGTCATATGTATTTAAAAAATTGAAATATCAATAAGATCAAAAAATTTCTCCGATTTATACAATCTCCAAAAACTAGAGAACTCTAAAAGCATTGTTCATACGATCTCTCTCTCGTGAACTCCTCTCTAACTCTTACATATTTTTTTCTCGTATCGTGTTCAGATTTCTCATTTACTCCCTTTTTCATCTCGTATTAATATTTTTTTTGCAGAGGTTAAGAAACCTTATTATGACTACTCGTCGGGACATGTCGGGAAAAGGGGTTGGTGTTTTGAAAACCGCCATCAATAGATCCATAATGTAGTCGAGTTTGTGTTATACTTTCGACAACCCTCGTTTTAACTGTGGTGTGTCGTTAAGATTCTCAATGTCAGGTAAGCTTTATTTTTTTCAAACACCCTTCTCATTTCTGCAGTGGTTTTATTTGATATGTTATCTTCTCTAGATAAAATGTTCGGCAACCCATTTTTGGTCTTTTCTGAATATCATAACTGGATAGGATTTAAATTATGAACACATGTTTATGGACTTGGAAAACCAAAACATAGTACGAGTATTTTACATTTACTTATTCTTTCAATCATTACCTAAATAATGTTACTTTAAATATATTTTTACGTGAAAAAGAAAATATGGACGCGTCACATCGTCCTACGACAAGATCAACATATTTGATACGTTTCAGCATAGCATACAAAAATTTTAAAAAAATTCATAGTTATGTATAACCATATAAAAGCTATGCCATTTTGAATTTCATGACAATAAAATTAGGATACCAAATCAACATGAGGTGGACTCTACATATTGACTCAAATTTAATGGTTTTTAAGAATTCTAACCAAGCGGTATAACTTGTTTAGGCAAAAGGGTGAAGACATGCTTGTGGTCGAACTAAATCAAACAGTAAAAATATAATTTTATAAGAACTAAAATCAATTTTTCATTGTCAACACTGACTGCAATCAGTTCTGGAATATAAACCTTTTTAGAGTGGAGAACTTCGATAGACTAAAATGTTATGTAGGAAGTTTAACGTAATTAATGCTCTATATTACAAGCCACTATTCAAAATTTTCACATTATATTAATGTTTTGCATTGGTAGCTAATTTCTATAGCTAATGTATATAATATCTATCCATTTTATGTGGTAGAAAACTACCAATGCACAAAATAGTGTGGAAAAAATCAACCTGAATGAGATACTGGTAATGATTTTTCACAATGTTAAGCAAATAACACTGAATGTTCAATAAACACTTATATTCCAAATATTTTTAGGGACTTTTTAATGGTTTATAAAAAATGTTAACCAATTGGTACAAACTGATCAGTTGGATAATGATGGATACATACTGATGGACGAGAAACCAAACGAGATAGTAAGAATTAAGGTCGTTTTTTGTCAACCTTTTTGTTTTAGTGTATTTATGTATCAATTTAATTTCGTGGATACCACATGTGCCATGTCAATCTTGCATGATACACATACATCTTAGCTTAACTCAATACTTTATTAAAAACACATTTCTAACAACGATCCAAACCACATGAATTTAATTTTGTGGATCTTTACAATATGTGACTTTGTATTTGTGATGTTTAATTAAGTATTGACGTGCTTATGTGCACAATGATATGTATGTTATCCATTATGGTTGCTATTCATCATGGTCAATCTGCATAATCTAATTTTCATCTCAATAATGCTTCTCCAACACGTTATCCAACTTGCTTTTCTCCTTTTTTTCACATCCAATTATTCATATCCACAGATGAACCAAAAATCTCTCCAACTCTAATAAATCGCATAACATGAAAAATGACAATATTAAATGAGGCGTGACGCACAAAATATATTTTTTTATTAGAAAGCAACTCTCTCTGAGCATAATTCATTAAATACATCGTCAGATAAAGGTACCAATATCCATTATAATATCCTTTATTACACTAAGTGTTTGTTTCCATCATAACCAACTATATAGAACCAAATGTCCATAAATTAACTAAGCTTCTAACTAGCTGCTATTTTTAGGGGCTTTTTTGGACTATCATTAAATGCACAGGGAAAAAGTGCTCACGTGTTTCGTTGTACCATTCACAGTAATAAAAAGTGGGAAAGTGTTTTTTGCTGTAAATCTCTCTATATCATATATGCAATGAAAATATAATCACATATATTTATTTAATTATGAGTTTATATTCGATTTATTAAATACGATATGTTATGTCGTTTACTTTATCTGATACTTGGTAATTGTCCGCGCATTCGCGGATATAAGTATTATATAAAAGATTTAACTATAATATTATATTTTTTTGTATTACTTATCAAAGTAAAACATATTTCATAATTTATTGACTCATAGAATATTGAAAATAACTTAATAACGATAGACATGGAGATAGCATAAATAAAAAATTACATATTCATCGGTCATGATCGTCTTAAGTGTAGTTATATGTGTGTAGTTTAGATGCCACACTTTCACAACCTTCTTTGGTAGGATGACATCGGCCACATTGTTAATAATTAACAAAGGATTGATTAAACTTCTTTTTTATTTGTATTGACTGAGAGACTTTTCTCAGATGAAGTTCTTTTTTGTGTGGATAACATCACACATAATCATATACAATTTGATAATCTTGGAGTTCAATATAAATTGTTTCCTTTTTATGTTGGTACACCAGCCATAGTATATTGACATAAATATAATATACATATATCAATATTTCGATAAAATTCATAAACAATTTCTATATACATTAATGAAATTTCCGTTTAAAAATTTTAAAAGATTATTAAGTATCAAAAATAATAAAAATATAATATTTTTAGCTAATATATGCAATGAATATTTTTTTAACAACCAATATTACATCGTACATTTTTTAATGTAATGTGTTTCATAATTTTAAATCACTCGAATATTATCATTTCTTATCTTTGAATTCATGAAATAATGTGTGAGTGTAATTACATAAGACGAAAAATGACCCTCTTATCACATTTGACACTTTGGGAGATTTATGGAAAAAATTCAAAATTAATATTTTGTTCTTGTCAAAGACTAAACAATCTTCTATTTAATTAAAAAAGTTTCACTTTCATTTTGGACATAATAAATTGTACACGCTAAATCCAATTGGTTCGACTGGTGGTCTTGCTTTTTTATTCAATGATGAAACAAAACTCGATGTTTTATTTGCTAATAATCGGATTAATGGTGTCAATACTACTATCTATGAATTTAAAGTTTCTATTTCATTTTTTTATGGTGATTGGTGATACAAATTGATACAAATAAGATCAAAATTGATAGTTCCTTGGATGATGATTGGTTATATGAACGAATTAACTGAAAACCATGAAAAGAAAGGGGATAATATGAGATATGTGGTTTCCTTTGTCCCTTTTAATTAGATGCTTCAACATTGCAGGATGACAGGATTGTTGTGCGCATGGGACCAACTCTCATAAAAAAGAACATGAAATAAACAAAAAGTCTGTGTAAACTTGATAGAGCGGTAGGGAATGAGGACTGGCATAATGTATTTGGATACTCAAAGATGGAATATTTGGTGCCAATTGGTTCTGATCATCGACCAATTTTGCAAACCAGAAAAGTATTATAAAAATTCCCGGCTTAATAAAAGATGGTTTCGTAAGGAGGCCTTGGCAGAGGTCATAGAAGTGGATTGAATCGCACAAGAAATTTAGACAACCAATGATTGTGGATAAGGAAAACACTGAGGCACTAAAGGTTAAATTAGAAGAGGCTCAAAATGATGACTTGGTTCCCTAGGAGGTCATCTGATGTGGTGTCAAGTTTCACCCAAAAATGATACTACCGTTGCAAGTGAACAACGTAGTTGTAGTACTTCAGGTTATCGATCCCACGAGGACTTATATTGTACGCTACGAATCTCATGATTGACTTAAACTAAAACAAAAAATAAAAAGATTGTTCTGTGAGTGTAAAAAGAAATGACAACAACTTAAAGTAAATAAAAGGATGTAAATCAATAGGAAAAAACATTAGGCATATAGGACATTCGCAGAGAATCATGCATCAAAGAAACCATAATGTTTAGGGATTAAAATTAAGCAACAAATAGAACTCGAAAATTCTAATGTAGATCCTCTCCACTTTCGAGGTTCAGGATTCTATATTTAAATAACCAAAGAAAAATGCCTTTTGGACGACCTTATAGAGACTAAACATGCATTATATAGATTCAACTTTCGATAAGTACACTGAGCCAAGGTGATCTACTTTCAAAGCCTCCTTGTAACTCAGCATGTCAAAGGTTTAGGTTCAGGTGATTTAACAAGTTTTTGGAATGAAAATCTACCTATAGACATACTACTAGTTGTGCGGTAAAGTAATCATGCAATAAGATCAAATCGAGACAAAGACGATATGAATCTCTAATCAAAGACTAGTAGCTTATGATGACATGATATTTTTGAGAAGCTTAAAAACCTAACCAACGGATTAATCAGACGTGGAGCCGAAACACAACAAGTAATCATGGAAGAAATCATCATAAATAAGATTAAGAGTTTAGAAATTCTCTATAACGAAGTACTAAATGAATCTCTCCAAAGAAAAATTAAAAAAATGAAGAACAATTGAAAACTCTCAAAAATATTTTGACGGCTATGTTCTCTATGTAAAATTCGTGGCTCTCCATATTCTAAAGGCTAAAATCAAGTATTTATAATGCTAGGTTTTCTTAGGTCGTCCTTGGTTATGTCGGTTCTGACGGAATCAAAATCGGTAGCAAAATCTATCTTTAACCACGAAATATCTCAAAGACCAGTATGTGACAAAAATGGACACTCGGCCGATACTGGGAATCACGTCGTCCGGTCACAACACTTGCTTCATTCACAAGACAGACAAATATGTCTTCGCTTAAATGGTTGTAACTTCTCGGTCACAGCTCCAAATGACTTAAAATTACTTGCATTTGAAAGCTAACTCAAAATACTATCTTTTGAACAAATTTCAGCTCAATTCCAATGAATGAAAGACCTTTTTTCAAAATGGTCTTTCTGATGTTAAGAATATGTCCAGATTGTTAAAATGCAAAACTCAAGTGTTTGAGCTTTTGTCTTCTAGATTCATCAATGAAACTTTCTTGGAAATATGAATGACGTCCAATTAGCATGTTTATCCATCATTTTTTTATGATTTGACCTGCTTAGTCTCTAAAATCGTAAATACGAGAAAACTACCTCTAGAGGTCGAAAAGCGTTAAAAATCTGTAAATAAATAAGTAAAGATCCAACAAAAAACAGTAAAACAATAGTGTTATCATCATCGCTAATCAAGAGGAAGCTACAAGAAGAATACAAATAGGAGGAACTTTATTCGAAACAAAAAAGCCAGAACTTATGGTTAAATGAGGGGGATATGAATACAAAAAATTTCTATGCTTCAACTAAACAGAGGAGAGCAAGGAATCGAATCTCAGGTTTATTAACTCATGAGAAATCTGGGAGGAAACACCGGAAGGAATGGAGGTGATAGCAATTGACTATTTTAATGAGTTGTTCAAACCGACTACGTCTGATAATTTTTTAGGGTTCTTGAGAATGTGGTTTCTGTGATTAGAGATAGGATGAACCGAACATCAACCAGGGATATTATGAAACATGAAGTAAGAAAGGCATTTTTTCTGTGCACCCGAAAAAGGCTCTTGGGCCTGACGGGTTGACATTTTTGTTTTTTGCAGCGGCTTTGAGGGGTCTTAAAAGACTATATGGTAAATTTGGTGCGAGAAATTTTGTATCTGGAAGGCTTAGTGATCAGTTGAATGAGATATATATTTTTCTAGTACCAAAGAAAAACCAACCAAACAAAATATCAGAGTTTAGGCCAATTAGTTTATTTAATGTGGGCTACAAAATAATCTCAAAAATTTTGTGCCTAAGGTTAAAAAGTCTACTTCCACGGATAATTTCAGAGATTCAATCGGTCTTTATCTCAGGAAGGTTGATTACAAATAATATTTTAATAGCTCAGGAAATGTTTCATGGCTTACGGATTAACCAGGCGTGTCGTTAAAGATTTATCAAAACGGATATGAGCAAAACTTATGTCCACATAAAGTAATCTTTTTTGGAAGCAACTTTTTCCTACTCTACTAATATTAATCATATTTCAAAAAATCATATTTAACACTTCTTCGCTGATCAGGGTTTAGGTATGTTTCGACCTCTTGGTTAATGTGGTGTGTCCATTCGGTGTCATATAAAGTTCTTTTTAATGGGCAACCGATGGGGAATATTGTCGTAGAACTAGGACTATGGAAAGACGATCCCTTTTCATTGTACCTCTTTATTATTTGTACATAAGTCTCTATTACGAATATTAAACGGAAGGAGCGGAATAATGCTTTAACGGGGGTTAAGATTGCTACACATAGCCCGACTATATCTCACTTACTCTTTGCTGACAATAGCTTTTTCTTATATAAATTCGGAGGCGCCGTAATGCTAAGTCAATTTGGATGTTTTACGAGAACATGGTGAAATAAATTTTGATTAAATCTTTGGTTATGTTTGGAAAAAATGTCTTAGCGTCAAATAAAGATATGATGAAAAGTATTCTAACCATTACAAAAGAAGGTGGCATGGAATTTATTTAGGTATCCCTGAAAGTCTAGGGGACTTGAAGTGTAAGATCTTTAATTATATTAGAGAATGGTTAGGAGACCAAGTTAATGGATGGTCCTCCAAATTATTATCAAAAGGGGGCAAGGAGATTCAGATTAAATAAGTTGCTCTTGCACTTCCCAAATATGTCATGTCATGTTTAATGTTCTCCAAGTGTTAATCCCAAAGTTATTAATATGATTTTCCAATTCTGGTGAAGCTCCAATGGATGTAATCGCGGTCTCCATTGGGTTGCATGGAAAATATTATATATTCCTAAGGATGAAAGAGGTTTAGGGTTTAAATCTCTGGAAGATTTTAATACAACCTTATTGGCAAAACAACTATGAAGGCTAATTCAATATTTGGATTCCTTGGCTGCTTGGCTATTAAGAGGCCAATACTTCCAGAAAGTCCATCCGCTGAATGCCAAGAAACCATATTCACCTTCTTTTGGATGGAATAGTATTTTTTCTACCTCAAGTATTACTCAATCAAGAGATTAGAATAAGGATAGACTATGAGATTAACACATCAATATGCTATGACCATGGATCCCAGGTGTAACGCCACGACCGGTGGGCAAACGGGGTAGTGTTTGGCATCCTCGGTTAGAGGTCCAACAATTGATTAATCCCATGACGAGGGAGCGACACTTGCCACTCTTATATGAATGTATGGATTCTGAAGACATGGAGTTGATACGGGGAATCCAACCAAGTTGGTCATATACTTATGATGGTCTGATATTACATTATACCAAATCTAGACAATATATGGTTAAATAAAGGTACAATAATAATGGTTGAGACCTGGCTTGGAGGCTTTAAAGGCGTTTGCATGAAAAATTAAATTCTCTATGAAGATATAACATTTCATCTAGCAAGTAATTACTAGTAGTCTGGAGGTAACCACAACACTAGTCTCTATGACAATATGATGTGATACAATGTGTAAGAGGTATGGCATTTACGAGGAGACGATCAATCACGATTTCTTTGAACGTCCAACGATTGTACAAATTTGGAATCCTTACATGGACATGACAAATCCACAAATGTTTCCAACGGGATCGATCTAT
>OVAN01015071.1:0-11578 GCA_900406275.1 Anastatica hierochuntica
TCAGGTATGAAAAGTCATGATTGCCATGTGTTTATGCAACGACTACTATCATTTGCCATGACGGAACTTCTACCTAACAATGTGCATGAAGCAATTGCTGGTACGTACGTACGTACTCATGTATACATCTTAACTTCCACATATATATAAGATCANTATATAAGATCATCGTATATACTAATATAGACGTGGATCTTGATGTTTTATAGGTATAGGGTTGTTCTTTCGGGATCTGTGCACGAGGACGTTGACAGAAAATGTAATAGCCCAACTGGATGAAAACATTCCTATCCTTTTATGCAATTTAGAGAAGATATTCCCGCCATCGTTTTTTGATGTAATGGAGCACCTACCTATACATCTTCCACATGAAGCAGAACTTGGGGGATCTGTACAGTTTCGGTGGATGTACCTTTTTGAAAGATTCATGAAACATCTGAAAAAGAAAGCAAAGAATCTAGCAAAAGTGGAGGGTTCTATTATTCAGGGAAGTTTAACCGAGGAGACATCTCACTTTACATCGTACTATTTTGCCCCTAAAGTTAGGACACTCAAAAGAGTCCCACGACGATATGATGATGGTGGTGTTGTCCCAACATATGCCATGGATGGAGTGCTAGATATATTTTGCACAATTGGTCGGCTTAGTGGACAAGTAAAAAAGGTTTGGTGGGGGCAGTGAGGAAGAAATTCACTGTGCCCATACATAAATTCTTCTGAATTGTGAGGAAATACGCCCATGGGAAAGGTAAACATATGTCAATTAGTTATATTTATACGAACATATTTCTAAATAGATATTGGATGTACTGTATATATATAGTCTTACGTACATTTGAATCTATAACTATGTGCTAGTCTTTTTGTCACTCAAGTTCGTGAAGCGATCGAGGGGATCTCAGATGATGATGTCGAGAGGAGAAAAGTAGAACACTTTGTTCCATGGTTACAACAACAAGTAACTATATTAATTTGCGTGAATATTTATATATATATATATACATTTAATTACTTAATGTACATTTTGTTGGTAGCTAATATTACGTATTTTTGTTACAGATTGAGCACGAGGACGAGTCATATCCTCTGTGGTTTCATGAGATGCTACAGCGTCCTCTTGCGAGGATATGTACCGCACCAATGTATTTTACAAGAGGATATGCATTCCACGCTTACGATTATGGCATACATCGCATAAGCGTTAACTACGGCGTTTGCGTAAGGGGGGGGCATAGGTTTCTGTGGAATCCTAAAAGAAATCGTTGAAGTTACTTTCCCAGGTCTCTTACAATTGAAATTCGTGCTCTTTAAGTGCGAGTGGTTTGATCCTATAATTGGCAGAGGTGTTCGTATCAACAAATTCGGAGTTGTCGATGTTAACAAGGGACGCAGGTACAACAAATTTGAGCCATTTATCCTTGCATCACAAGCGGAACAAGTTAGTTTCATTCCTTACCCCTGTTTGACATCGACCGACACGATCTGGTTATCCGTCGTGAAGATTGCACCACGAGTTCATATAGTACGTGAAGAAGAATCTACCCTCCAACATGATACACCCGTTGAGATGCCTTCTCCTGAACTAAGTACAGATCTCGTTCTATTAGTTGATCCCCATAGCAGGGAACTTAACGAAATACAAGAGGAAACAGAAACCGAAAAAACGGACGAATTCGACGAAAGTGACAGTCCAGATGACAAGGATGGGTCAGAGGAAGAACTGGAGTAATGAAACTCGTATATTTTAAAGTTTTTTAATTATATGTATCTCTATTTGTACGATTCAAAAAATTTCTTAAAAGTTGTATCATTTAAGTCTAATTGAATCACCATATATATAAGTTTTCACAGATTGTTGAAAGTGATCGACAATGGAAGATGATTCATCACTATTAAAAATTAAGTTAATAAGTTATAACTAATAATTGAAATATAGTTGTTAACTTGTGGTTAAATGGTTGTCAATTTGTTGTAATTGCATAAATCGTCGTTAAATCTCAAACCCTAAACCCTAAAACGTCTACATCCCCAGGTGTACTTTGTACGAGGATGTACGAACCGTACAAAGTACGAATCATCGTTAATTCGTCGTTACATAACGACGAATATTCAAAAAATGAAACTCTTCGATTTCCCCCCGGCGCGTAAATGCGAAAAATTAAATTTTTGTTTGCGACAAATTCGTCTATATAATCGAGCAAGTCCCCATTTCGTTGTTTATTCCAACCTTCACACAAAATCAACAACCTCAACACTCAAAAGGTAATCTTCTAATTTAATCTTTTTAAATAATTTCCATTTTTAAATTATAAAATAGATTAGGAATTGAATTAGTTGTAGGATTAAATTTTAGCTTTAGGATTTGTAATTTAGCCTCAGGATTAAAACTTGTAACCGAAAATTAGCTTTAGTATATGTAAATTTTTAAGTTTAAACAACGTTCTAAATTTTTAAATTTAAACTCAAATACTAAAATGATTAAAATTCAAACTAAATTATTAAATTTAAATTTAAACTTAAACAATAAAAAACTTTTAAATTTATACAATAATGATTTTAAAAATATTAAATTTAAACTAAATACTAAAATTTTAAATGTGATTTTTTCTAAAATCACAATGTTGATTATTATAGTGATTTTTCCTATAATCACAATAATAAGACTTTCATTGTTTTAAAAACGTATTAAAATTAAAATAAAAATTAAAAATAAGTCCCTTACAAATTTCTAAAATTTTAATTACAGATTTCTATTTTTTTAGTTATTATGGTTCCCCATAGAAAAGTCATCCCGCGCCATTACATTCATTTCGTCGCTGAGCGGGAGGCCGAGGCTCGTAGGCCGGCAGCCTCAGCATCTTCTAGTAGACCGGTCTCGAGTGGTAGGATGTCAAGACCGACGATTACACCGTCTCCACCAACGATTATGTCGTCGTCTCCACCGCCGCCATCGCCTCCTCCGCCACCACCATCACTACTAGTAGCAATTACAGTGGATGTCCCTCATCATCAGGCAGCAGCACCAGAGGCAGTCGGGGTCGATGGGGGCGTACATCCGGATTTGGATGTTCCGACCGGTGCTCCATACGCCCATCTTCGGGTTGAGGACATCATTGTTCAGCCCAGACACGATCATCTTCCTCGTCTCGATCCTGATAGAGTAGACGATCAGACATTTTGATATGTTTTAATTTAATTTAATTATAATTTTTTAAAACTAATTATATCAAATTTTAATTAAATTATATATTTTTTTCGCAGGTTCGGGATCGACAACAAGGCCGGTCGTTCCGTCTCCGACACCATCAAGGGCTATTTCACGGAGCCGCACATGAACTGGTCCATGACGCCGGACCACATCAAAAAAACGAGGTTCAAGTGTTTCGCGGTAAGTTATTAATATATATTTATTTATATTAATTTCTATTATTTATTAAATAAAAAGTATATTGTGTTAATCATTTTTTTTCCAGCAAAAGTGGCATTGTGATATCTCCATCAACGAGAAGGTCAAGACAGAGTTCTACAAGCGAGCAAAGCTGAGGCTCGACAACACCGTCTCCGACTGGAAGGAGAAGTTTGGGGAGAAGGGAGATCTAGTGAAGCCCATCTTCATGTCTACTGCGGTGTGGAACGACCTCAAGACCTACTGGAGCGATGCACATGCCGCATCGATTGCGCATAAGTGTTCCCTCTCACGGAACACCACTGCTCCAGATGGTACCAAGAAGCAGATGCCGCACACTTCTGGTCAGATGTCTTTCGATGGCCAACGCCTTGATATGGTAAGTAATTTCTAAATAATAATTTTAATTATTTTAGTAATTTAAATANTAATTTAAATACATAATATACAATATTTTTAATTTACTTAATTATGTCTTTTATTTTGTTTCAGGCCAAGACATTAGGCTACCTTCCATCTATCAGCCAGGTCTTGGAGAAGACCCACAAACGGAAGAACGAACAGTTCGTAGATGCTCAGTCGGAGAGGATCTACAATCAAGTGGAGGCGAGGCGGATTGAGATCGAGAGTCAGAGATCTCAGCTCTCGCCCGGAGGCACTGCTCAGCCGGCCGAGCCTTTGACGGTCTCTGAGCTTGATCGGATTTTCGAGGAGGTAAATTTTAATTTTTTTCCTTATTTTTTATTTAATTATTCTTTTTAAATTTATTTTAACGATTGATTTTCTTTTCAGGTTGCTCCCAAGAAGAAAGGGAGAATTTTGGGGATGCGATCCATTCAGGATGTCCTAACGGCGTTGTCATCTTACAGAGCTGCGTCTACCCAGCTGACAGCTATGCATAACGAGTTGAAGACCGCGCACGCCGAGATCGCGGATCTACGGACGAGGCAAGAGCGGTATGATCGGCAATTCGGCTTCTACGACAAGATGTTCGTAATCCTTTCAGTGGATAACCCGAACATTGCTCGTCTGATGAGAGAGCAAGAAGCTGAGCTAGCGCGCGAGCCGCAGCAGCAGGAGCAGGGACAGCAGCCCGTCGATCCGGAGGATCACCCTGAGGGCTATTTCGACGACATGGATCTAGGAGTAGATCCATAGATCTAGGATTTATATATTTTTTTTATATTGTATTATTTATTTTTATATTGTATGATTTTAAGAAATATATATATATATATATATATTGCTATTTCAATTTTATTAATTATTTATTTTACAAAAATATTAATTCTGATTTTTTTTGTTAATTTTAATTAAATTTTCGTTGTTAAATCGTAGTTAATTTACAATCGTCGTTAAATCGTCATAACTTAACGACGACTGTTTAAAAGACTCGTCGTTTTATAGTCGTAAATTAACTACGATTTAACAACGATTTGATGATTCAATTTAGCTGTTTAATCATCGTTAATTTTCATACAATTAACTACGAATTAGCTACGATAAAATTTTCGTCGTTAAAATCTCGTAAATTTACGAGTATTTTGCGACGAAATTTTAACAATTAGTTTACGACGAATTATAATCGTCGTTATCTTCACGACGAATTAACGACGATTTTTACATTGCGGCGATCTATTAACAACGTTTTTGTTTTCGTCGTAAATTCGTCGTTAGTCTGTTTTAACAACGATTTTACGACGATTAGTGTCGTTGTTAACTAGCTGTTTTTTTGTGGTGTATTACTTTTGTGCAATCCTAAAAGTCTGTCTTTTTCTTTATCTATATAACACTTAGCAACCAATCAAATATTATTGGGTCTTGTTCCTTTGTTTTGAGTTGATGGAGTTGGGCGATCTTCAACACCTCTTAGAGGTAAATGACGATGTCACTCCTCAGCATCACCAATTCTTCTTGTACCAACTTCTTCGTGGTTTAAATTCCCTCTCAGTATACTCTCTCTGTGTTTATCAGAAGCTCTTACTATCTTACTCTTAGTTCTTAATCATCATCTATTTTGTTTGTGTGTTTGTGTGCATAGCCCATATTTTCTATAAAGATTTCAAGCCTAAGAACATCCTCGATGGTGTTGATTGCAAGATCAAAGACTTGCTCAAAAACAGGTTTTACCATGGTCCCATTTTAATAACCACATCAAAACACTCTGCTGTTGCATGGAAGGTCTAACATGTCCGCTTGCATCACTTTTTTCTGAATCAAGAAGATAGAGTCTCGAACCGGTTCATTAGAAAAGTTAATCGAAGAAGTAAATTCGAAACCTTTGGTGTCTAAAGATGAATTGGATAGAATCTATGAGGAGTTAAAGAAGGGTAAGGTTGATGATTCTGCGTTTAGCGAGATAAATATTGATGAAATGAGAGCTTATGCTCGCGATATCATGGAGAAAGAAATTGAAAAACACGTTACAGATGGTCTTGGCAGAGCAGACCATGCGTTGGCTTCTGGTGGTGCTTTAGTGATTCAACATTCGGATCCTTATCTTGTTAGAAAAGGGAGTAACTGGTTTGCGACAAGTAGTCGTCGTGCTCATACCAATGCGGTTAAGATGGTATCTCCGAGTTTTGGTGAGCTGGGACAATGTTTTTCTCTGAAAGGTCACAATGACTTTGTTCAAATCAGATTGAGAGGACTGACCGTACCTGAAGCTTTCACCTTGGAGCACGTAGCTAAGGTAATGCTCAAAAGATTTATATCTTTAGTATCAGCTTTTTTTTGTATGCTCGTAACTCGTTAGACCTTAGTGCTTGCATTTTTTTGTTGTAATGTTAAAATTTATTCCAACAAAAAACGCAACTCTTTAGACATTTTGAGTTCCAGAAATTGAAATGAACTTAGAGGAAAAAATTGTAAGATGAAGCTAAGATCGTGTTGCAAACCAATGCGAAATAAGCTCATCGTAGGCATGATCGCTTACTGCTCGAAACGATAGAAGTCTGTCACGAATTGTCCTATCAACTTGCCTTACCACCATCGCTACTGGAATTGGAGACAAGCCATGCCTACGTCGAATCCGCTCGGTCCAAACATGGTGGAGAGTAGATTGAAAAGCAAACTGAGCAATATTTGGTTCTTGTCATGAGCCCTCGTCGGATAGAGAAGATCCTGCAATCCATCCCACTCAAAAGTGAGGCGATGTCGCAGCAATCGCTCAGTCAATGTCGTCCATAGTTACCGAGAAACGGGGAAAGAAAAGAAGAGGTGTGAACATGTTTCCATAGGCAGTTGGCAAAACACACAAGAGGTACAAACGTCAATATTCCATTGCACCATTCGAATACCCGTAGATAAACGATCTTTAAACGCTAACCAAGTGAGGAACGCGTATTTCCGAACCGCATATTTAAACCAAATACAAGAGTACCAAGGAACAATCGGATTGGTTTGGCGGATTTGTTCCCAAGTATGACTTGCCGAGAAACGCTCCTTGTAATGGTCCGATCCCCAACGCCAAAGCCAGCGATCAGGCCTGTCCGGGAGAGGCAACACCACTTGCTGGAGCTGAGGGATCAGCAGTTGCAGAGGCGTAGTGCGCTGCCGGCAAAATATCCAACCCGACGGCAAAGCTTGCGCCACAGTGACTGAGCGAGCTATCCCCAAAGCTCTAAAACCTCGAAAACCCACTAAGTCATAAATCTGGCCCATCAGCAGCCATCTGTCAAACCAAAAAGAGGTATGATTACCATTACCAATCTCTACTTTTGTAAAATCCAAAGCCAATGGTCTTAGCTTTAAAAGTTTCCTCCATATCCATGATCCGCGAGTCTCCGAAGCGGACCAAAAAGAACCCTCACGAATTAGATGTTCTTTAACCCAATTAACCCAAAGAGATGTAGTGGAAGATAAGATATGCCAAATTAAGCAAAACCCAAAAACCGTATTCACATCCACAAGGGATCTCAAACCCAAATTGCCCTCTTTTTTGGAGAGCATACATCACTCCAAACCACCTTAGCTTTATGTTTATTAAGATCCGGACCAGACCATAAAAAAGCCCCACAAAACGTCTCTATATCGCGTATACATCGTCGAGGTAATATGAAAGCAGCACTCCAGAAATGAGTAATACTCATAATAATATACTTCAATAGTTGCAAACATCCTGCGAATGATAAAAAAAACGGACCGCCCACGTTTTCATTTTCGCCTCGATACGTTGAAGTAACGGAGCATAATCCATGCTAGACATACGCTTCGTCGTAAGAGGGAGACCCAAGTACTTCACCGGAAGTGTTTGTAGCTAAAAATTAAAATGGCCAACGATAGAGTCACGATCAGCTATAGAAACACCCGCCAAAAACATGGTGGACTTCGCCATATTGATCCTTAAACCGGATATCTCTCCAAACCGACGAAACACTTCCACCACCACATCCAATGAAGCAATACTCGCATCACAAACGACCGTTATATCATCGGCAAAACATAGGTGAGTTAGGTTCAAAGTTCGACAAAATGGATGATACCCAAGCTGACCTGAAAGTGTCGAGCATTAAAAAGACCCGAGAGAACATTCATAGTGATAACAAAGAGGTAAGGAGATAATGCGCATCTTTGTCAGAGTCCCTGCACACTTCCAAAATATCCTACCAGCTCGCCATTTACTTGCACAAAAAATGATGCAGTGGAAATACAAGTATGTATCCAAAGCACAAAGATATCCGGGAAATCCATTGCCTTTAGTGTATTTACCAGAAAACTCCATTGCACCGTATCAAATACTTTTGTGATATCAATCTTCAAAGCACACCGAAAAGAACTATTTTCCTTATGGTAGTCTTTGTCGAGCTCCGTGGCCAATAAAATATTTTCCAGGAGGACTCGATTCGTTACAAACGTCGATTGATTGGATAAAATGAAGTCCGAAAGCACCAACTTCAGCCGATTAGCAATGAGCTTAGATATTACCTTATAAGTGATGTTGCAGCAAGAGATTGAACGGTATTGTAACATTTCCATCGCCCCTTCTATCTTTGGTATTAAAGCTAAGATGGTGGAGTTTATTCCCTTCGGTAAATAGCCATTCTAGAAAAAAAGACTTGATAGCCACCAAAAAATCAGATTTTATTACCGGCCAAGCACCTTGAAAGAATTCCTTTGTATATCCATCCGGACCCATGGCTTTATTTGATGGCATAGAGAACAAGACTCTCTCGATCTCCTCGCCAGAGAAAGGTTGCAATAACCGAGCTTACTGTTCTTGTGGAACACGATAGTCAACCATATCTCGCAACTCCATTACATCTACACCAACGAAATCCATAGGCTGCTGTTGAAGAAAGGTGCAAAACCAATCCTCTGCAACTTCCTTTATCTCTTCATTTCGAGTGACCACCTGCCCATCTCTATTTTAAACCATGTGAATGACATTCCGTGAAGCTCGGGCTTGAGCAACACAACGAAAGAACTTGTTGTTTTGATCTCCAAGAGACAACCAATGAACTTTAGCCTTTTGCTTATGAAAAGACTCTTCTAAACCCACCACAAACAGCCACCGATCCATAGCCACTGCCTCATCACGAGTGTTCTCCAAAGAAGGAGAATGAAGAATTGCCTCCTATTTCAAACACAATTCACGATAAGACTCAGATGCCTTACGGGTCAAGTTACCTATTTTTTCTCGGTTAAGCCATCTCATTCTTTGCTTCAGTAACTTTAGCTTTTTAGAAAACATGTACAAGGATGATCGCGAGGGGAAAATAGTAGGAGTGCTCTCCCAAAATCCCAGAACCGTGGGGAGAGACTGATCATGAGAAGCTACTAAGTTGAAAAACTTAAAGGGTCGATGCGCTGGTGCTATATGCGAGGTTAGGAGGACTTGACAATGAGAGTGATCGGAAATGCCTCCAGCCGCAAAATGAGCATAAGAATTAGGAAACAAACTCAGCCAATGGTCATTAATTAAAGCTCGATCAAGGTTCTTGCTCACTGGATCCACTTCTTGACAATTGGTTCACGTGAAGTGCGCTACATGATACACAAGATCCATCAAAGAACACGAAGCAGTAACCTCTTAAAACTCTCTCATACTAGCGATAATAGAAAAGAAACCAGAGTGCTCCGCCATCGTTAGTGTCTCATTAAAATCTCCCACTATGAGCCACGGTTTACCTCCAAACAACGAAGAAGAATGATGTGATTTCAAATCCTCCCAAAGCCGTCTACGATCTACCTCAAAGTTAGATGCATAGACAAAAGAAAAGAACAAATTCATCTCTTGAGAAGGGATGGAGACAGAGCAAGTAACAATTTAATCCGATTTAAACACCAGAGTAAGAACAACAACATCCAACCACACAACCCATATTCTACCAAGCCGTTGATGTTCGTAGTTCATCAAACAAGACCATCCCGGGAAGGCTGAAACACAAACCCTACATGATTTCCCTTCATCAATACGAGTTTCCAAAACACATCCAAATAAAACTTTAGAATCTGAAATCCATTTCCGAAGCACATCATGTTTGTGAGTCTTATTGAACCCGCGTATATTCCATGAAAAGTGAGACATTAAGCTTTCTTTTTCTTGCCTTTTCCACACCTCTGAGTTGAGACATTGCCTCTAGCAGTGACGATGGTAGACTCGTCCAAGTAACGCGGGTTAATGCCTCTAACGGTCCGTGGAAAAATCTGCCGAGAAGACCCTCCAGGTTTAACAGTCGCCGCCATAACTTCCGTATTATGAGCTGGAAGTGTCAACATAGATGTGTCATGATCATGCACTTCACCTTCTTCCAAATTTCCCTCTTCCAAAAAACAGAGAAACGGGAAGGAGAAACATCAAAAGCTTATGTCGAGGTATGAGCAGAAGGCAGTAAAGGTTTCGATGCACGAGTTGATTTTAATGGAGAAGCCGTCATCCATGGCTGATTCGAAGGGTCCATTGCAGGCTGCATATCATCTGTCTTTTCCCCTGTTTTTGAAACTTCAACAATCGGGGAACTGCTACTAGTTTCTGCCACAACCAGAGGAAGATTACTATCCTCCACTATAACAGCTAAAGGTTTTGTTCTTGTGTCAACACTCTGCTCTGCACCATGAGTCAAAGTGGTTGAATGTTCTGAATTGGGATTGGCCACATCTTTCCTCTGCAAAATGGTCCTCTGTGGAGAGTTATTGTCGAGTAGACATGCCTCTTGTAGATGCCCCCATTTACTGCACTTCACACAACGTGGCGGAAGCCAAGGATATCCAACCTCAATCTCCGCTTTGAAGCCTTTTTTGTTATCCAAACAAACCTTAGCCGGCAACTCTTTGGTGAGATTTGCGACGAAAAAAACACGAGCCTTGTCAAGACTTTTACAGGCAAGAGTATCGGGATGTAACTTCCTTGGTTCACCCATTGCACTTGCTACAAAAGAAAGCCCCTTCTCTGTGTATAACTTGTCTGGAACTTACTTCAAATAAACCCAGAGAGGAATAGATTTGAGGACAAGTTACGAGTCCAAAACATTAGGAGACAATTCTGAGAGAACCATTGGCACATCTGCAATGTTCAAATACGAAGAGACTTGTCTCCATACGTCCAAATTTTGTTAACGATCACATGAACCGTGGCCACGTGAAGAGCCGTATCAAGAAATCGTCCAATGAGAAAAATTTTCCAGAGATGATTTTGGTCTTCCAGCACATCATCCGGAATTTCGAAAGAAGTTTCACCTTCAACAAGGGTGATATCATGTTTTTGAAGTTGGTCGACCATGGAAGTGGCGACCAAAAGCCAAGAAGCTTTAGAGCATCAACAACAAAGAAACCCACTTGGGTTTCTTAAAGATTAATTTAATATATAAATGTACTTAAGAAACTCTAGTTAAGAAACTCCCATTTTGAGTGGTCCAATGGGAGTTTCTTAATTAAGGGTTCTTATTTTTTTTTTTTAAAGATAATTTTTTTTATTAAATAAAACATATTTAAATATAACATACAAAACATATATTTTAAAGAAAACACAAAAATAATTAGTAGTACAATAATCAATAATATTTTGGAAAAACATCCGAGCTCAGTAGTCGTCTCCATCACGTCCAAATTTATGCCATATATGTTCAACCAAATCATCTTTCAGTTGTTGATGCATTTGTCTATCACGAATTCTAGTTCGAGCACCCATCATATTGGCGATATTTGTCGGGATATCTGTAGAATACGTGAGAT
>OVAN01015072.1:1232-11578 GCA_900406275.1 Anastatica hierochuntica
TGGTTCACCCAATTAGTAAAAATTAAATTTGGACTAAACAAATCTAAAGAAGGTCAAAAAAGTCAAACTTTCCTTTTGTGTTTTATCTTTTAACGTCTCTTGTTTTTTTCCAATCTTCAGTTCCGGTCAAATTCAGACAACGCGTAAGCTCTGTTTCTCCTTAAAAGGGTTTTAAAAACCTCTAATTTCACTTGTTTTGGAGTATTTCTTGGTTCTTTATCGGTTTCCAAAAACTATAATTATCCTAAAAGATTAAAACTCTTTGTGACAGTTTCTCTGCTAATTTCTTTCCAAGATTTGGATTTGCTTTGTTCTTTTTGTTTGTTTGTTTGTTTGTTTTCAGGTTTTAAGAATGGATGATCAGAGAAATCATGTTAATGAACATTACAACAGTGATCACCATCATCATCATCATTTGGGTGTCAATAAGATGGGGAAAAACATCCGTAAAGATCCATCAAATCAGCAAAACCAACAACAAAATCCTCAAGCTTTGGTTTACAACATCAACAAAACCGACTTTAGATCCATTGTTCAACAGTTAACCGGTCTTGGTTCAACTTCTTCCGTCAATCCTCCACATTCAACCAACCCAAAACCTCCAAATTCACGGTTGGTTAAAGTTAGACCGGCTCCTTTGACCCAAGTCAACCGCCCTCCGCCTCCTGTTAAATCCGATCCAATTGCATCTGAACCGGTTCAGCCAAACCAGTCTTCGGTTAACCTAGCCGAATCTCCCATCTCGGCTTATATGCGTTACCTAATCGAATCAAGCCCAGTTGGAAACCGATCTCAGCCACAAAACCAAAACCCGGTTCAACCATCAACCGGTTTATTTCCTTCACATCAAACTGGTCCTAATCCAATGTCATTACCGTCTCCAGCTTCACAGTTTGTTTTGTCGCCGCCGCCGAGATCGTCATTTCCATTGCTATCACCCAATTTCGCGTTTTCGCCGCGGTTCTTAGGCGGTAGCGAATCGCTACCTCCGCCTTCACCGAGCTTTTTCTTCCCTTTGCTCAGTCCATTATGGAGAAATCAATAGCTTAATAACAGTGTAAATCCTCTAATCAACTGATTAAAAGGTAACGATTTGTAAACACTACGCAACATGTTTTAAAAACCAATTTTTTTACTTGAAAGTTTATTATCTATTTGCAGTATGGAGATTCTTGATCTATATGTAATTAGTTTTTAAACCTAATCTTTGTATTTACCTATTAGATTAGATGCTCCCACTTTTATTTGGTCAATAGTTTGTAAAATACACAAAGTCCAAATCTATATCCAATGACTAAATACAATGTTTTTTAGTTACGTTAAAACGACTAGAATTAAATCCGCACTACATAGCCGTTGTTTTCATAAATTTTTTTGTATTTTTCTGGTTATTTGTTATGCACTATATCTTTTGCTTTAAATATGTCAACTGTATATTACAAATAATTTATTTTAAAAGTATGTTAGATTCATAAATTTTTGTGGTGGAATTTTATGAATCTATAAGTGATATGTAACTTTTTTTTCTGAAATAATTTTGGTTCTTCTAAGAAACTAAATATAGAACATTATATCATACTATAAATTTACAATCATTCTCAATTTTGTTAGTTTCAATTTAACTATTGTGATTTTTTAACACGGGAAAATTCCAAATACTAAACCAAATATAGATATAAAGAGGTACAAAAATTACTATATGTCTCAAACTATTGTGCATGACTAATAGATCGAGTAAATATTCTATGAGTGATGAAAGGTAAAATGATTAATATGAAAGGAGATACATTTGTATCGTAGAAAAATATGCGATTAGACATAAATTTCTCGTACAATTAAGTTTTGAATCAATATTGGTATGTTTGATGCAATATATAGCTGATAGTGATGCACATTCGTGACATTCGTAGTAAGAACGTCAGCGGTGCTACTTATAAGACATATGCATATGGCGTATATGTACAATGAATCTCACACTTAAAACCTCAGAGACCAACAATATTAAGATTTTTATTTGAGATCAAGTTAGAAGACACTAAAATGAGGCAGTAAACTAAATCAATGTAAAAAAATAAACTAAAAGCGGAAGGTATCAAAGCAATGATCATCATAAAATTTAGATATATTATTTTAAACCATAACTAATCAATGTTGATGTACAAAAATAAAATGTTTTAGCTGGTTTTTAAAATGTTGACGTGTGACATTCTCATCACACAAAAATGTTTATGTGTCAATGTGGGAGAGATTTACTTATGTTATTATAGTATTGATTTAATTTTAAATTCTTGTCATTTGCATCAAATCATAATCCCATATCATTTGAAATAAAATTTGATGTTTCAAATTTTGTGTATGAAATTACTCCTTTGTGTCAAAATTTCAGTTTCTTGATTTTTTAGTTAATTATTTTGAAATGTCTAAATTATTATTTTTCCTATTACAAATTATGAAAAACAATACAATTTTCATCGGACAAATATTTTCGCTCTATCTTTAGATATAGCACTAGACATTTCATATAACTTTATATATGTAAATATGCATGCATTTTCGAAAAGCAATCCTTAAACTTTAAAGAAATTATAATGGATAACTAAATATCATCCATTATTCAATTATCATATTCTATCTAAATTACAATTTACTTTTTTACCCCTATTTTTTCTTTTTTTAACAAATGAGGGGTTTTTATAATAATAATAATAATAATATTCTTTATTCCTAAAAACTTAATTAATCAACCTCCTATAGTTATTGAGCAAATTAACTCTAAATTTTATGTGCAAAAACAATCAACCCTCTTTGGCGTTTTTCCTTTCCTCTTTCTATATGGCTTAGAGTTTGGACTAGTTTTGACTTTCTGTTGTTTCGAGAGGATGTTGTCTTTTGGTGATTGAGCGCTTACCCTTTCAATCAGCCTTGTGTCTCCGTGTTTGCGATATCGGCTGGAGTTGGTTTTTGGCCTTTCAGGGTTAAGTCTTGATCAAGCTTCATGTCTCTCGTACCCGCAGCTCTCTCCCCTTACAAGTTGTTTGGAGCCTTCGTTTAAGTTGCTAGGAGCCTTGGTGATTGCGTGGGTCTCAGTGTTTTAGTCTTAGAGCCACATATTTTTTTCTTTCGTTATTTATTGTTTATGCTTCGGTTTTTGAGTTTTCTGTTCACATTACCTGTCTCTCCCTGTTGTGGACTTCGCTTTCCCTTTTGTAGGCTTCGCTTCTTCTATTGTTTATGGACGATCATTGTGTATCCGTTTCTTTAATATAAATATTTCTCGCTGAAAAAAAAAACAATCAACCCTCTAATAAACCACTTGATAAAGGCTGCTCTCACAATTTTTAAAATAAATTTAGTTCTCATATTTAAAACAAAAAGAAGGTCGATATTAATCATTAAAGTCGTGAACCAATAGACATGCTGAAAAATTCTAGATTTCGAAGAGATGGATTCAAATGATTAAAGTCCAGATTCTGTTATTTTACTTTTATCGACCAATCAAAGCAAAACTAAAAATAACTTTCCCACTTTCATTTTGTACATATTAGCCAAGTTGGCAACTTGCAGTTCCCACTAAATTTGTCCCTTTCCCTAAGGGAATAAATCCAGAAGCATCTCCACTTCCTAACTTTTGCGAAATTGCCAGTCATTATTATTTCATGAAATAAATAAATTGAAGTCACTACTTTTTCATGAAATTTTAACACAAGTGTCATTTTACAATATTATAATATGATATGTTTATTTTAAGTATCTTCTTATAAATAATATTTACCGTTTAAAAATATTGACAAAAAATTGTATAAGTGATATATGTATATAGATATAATATTATATATGTTTAAAATATCTTTTCTTGATTAAACAGAAAAAGAATTTATACCTTTTACATAAAAGAACCGGAGAGATCTCTCTATAAATTTTGGTTAATCACATATAGATTCTCATACATAAAAATTCAAATATTTCTGAAATAATAAAGAGAGAAGCCCTAACTTGATTTTTTTTAATCACAAAAGATAAAGTTTTATTAGACTTCACAAATTAAAAAGGATCTTGAGCACAGAAAGCTCGATGCGCAAGCGAATCTGCTAAAGAGTTTGTAGTTCGTAGAATAAAAGAAACAGAAAACGATGAAAAAGATGGAATTAGATTCTGAATATCAGAAAGAAAACCAAGTATACCAATGTGGTCTTCATGACGATTGATCAAATTGACCAATACCTAGGAGTCCGAGTGCAAAAGCACCTCATCAATCCCCAACACAAGTGCTTGGCGTAAAGCATTCCACAAAGCCAAAGCCTCAGCTGCAAGTACCGAAGGCACACCGCCCTTGTAAGTAACGTACTGAGCAAGAAGGGCATCATTAGGGGTACGGTAAAACCAACCCATACCACATGTCTTCCTCGAAAAATCCCAAGAACCATCCACCCAACATCTTTAAACTAACGACAAAATCAAAGGTGACTCGGGAGGGTTACCAGAAGACGGTAGAGGATGCGACTGGCCAATAGCCTTCCCACGGAGAATAGCAGTCGTTTGCCAATCGATGTCGCCTACTAAAGCAATATGAATAAGCTCTTCCACAAAAGTTAACTCCTTATTAAACACCAACCGATTTCGAGCCTTCCAGAGCTGCCAACAAACTCAAGGGTAAACAACGACCGCCGATAAACCTGTTGGTGGCAGAGCCTTAGAGCCACGCATGGTCGAGAGAAAGGTAGGCAAAGACAAAGTCAATGTAAAGGAAGGCATATCCAGAGAAACCTTCTCCCAAACCTCCTGGACAAAAGGGCACTAAAGGAGGACATGATCTACAGTTTCCGGGGTACCACAATGAGGGCAAGACGAGTCGTCAATAACCCTGCGGGAGAGTAGAGCATTACGGACAAGCATAACTCTATTCATCGCCTTCCAGAGAAAGGTCTGGAGTTTAGGAAGAGTCTTAATAGACCAAATATTCTTCAGCCAGTTAAAATCATTCACTACTTGCAACTCGGAATCGGAAGAGGTAAGGAGGGAGTAACCACTCTTGCAAGAGTATTGTCCATTCTTGTTGAACAACCAGACTAGAGAATCCCGCCGAGTCGTAAATCCAAGCACCAAACTAGAGATAACAGAAGAGTAATGAGGCAAAACCTCAGAGATTACAACCCAATTCCACTCACGAGTCTGAGTAGAAAGTAAGTACGGCAACACGAAGCTCCTGAAGCCCCTTTGGCAGAGGGCCTATAATAGCCAGAGGGGACGAGGCAGAGAGCCAGCAATCCCCCCAGACACGGACATCCATACCATCCCCTATAATCCAACCAAGACCTCGACGAAGGACCTCACAACCGACCATAATCCCCCGCCAACCATGAGATATAGTCGTCGGAGGGGAGCACTCCATTAAGGAGGGAGAATGACAATATTTGCCCAATAGAATTCGAGCCTCCAGGGAACTAGGATTCTTCAGAAGCGACCAGGAGAGCTTAGCCAGGAGAGAATCATTAAAGGCCTGAACATCCTTAAAACCTATGCCACCCGCAACTTTTGTAAGGGTCAAACGCTTCCTAGAAACCCAAGACATCTTACGAGCATCTTGTTTATCATCCCACCAGAAGCGTGTAAACGCAGATTGAATACACTTACAGAGGGACAACAACAACTTAAAACACAACATGACATAGGTTGGAATCACAGGCAAACCAGATTTGAGCATGACTTGTTTGCCTGCCGACGACAAAAAGCGTGATGACCATCCCTGAGCCTTTTGCTTGATCCGATCTACAATGGACGCAAAGATGTCCCGCTTTCGCTGACTAAAGTGTTCCGACAAACCCAAATACTTCTCAGTACCACCCTCCTTATAGATACGGAGCCGAGCCTTCACTATCTCTCGGTAAGAAAAAGATGTTTTAGAGGCAAAAATGATCGATGACTTAGCGAAATTGATTGATCTTGTTTTCATCTTGTTTGCCGATTTAAAAGTTATATAACGTATAGAATATAGTATTTCGTCATTTCTAATTTCGTGATATAATTAGTTACATTTAAACATTTTTAACTTATCGAACCTTCCAATTTCCAATTATTCAGGAGAGGCGAAACAGGAACAAAAAAAAATCAAATGTTTTACAAAAGAAAATGGAATTTAAAATTCCCCAAACATATTTTGTTGTTTCCTTTTTGCCAATTTCACATCACCTGAGAGTTTCTTCCGTCGCCGGAGTTGTTACGATTCATAGCTTCAGTGATCGACGCAAGTTTCTGCAGATTCAGTCTAATAACCGTATCGGCGAACAACCGCGTATCCTCCTCCGTGTTTCCTTCCGGCACATCCACGACGTAAGATTCCAGAACTACGCTCCAGATCCGTCCACCGCTCTCGAATCTATGAACCGTCGTCACCGATTTGTAATTACTCAGCCTGTGTTCTCCTCCGGTGATGCTAAAACCAGTGACTCTCCGATCATCGTCGAGGAGATCGAGTCTCTCTCTAGATGTGTTCGCCGGGAGTCCACTAATGACGGTGACGTCGCGCCTGCAACCAACTCGCATCTCGAACCCGTCTTCGACGAAGCAGCTTTTGATGAAGTGTTTGTAAATCTGAGGCCGATCGAATCGTCTCACGACTGACCAGACGGTTTCCGGCGGCGCGTTGATGCGTTGAGCTAGGAGGGAAGAGCATCTTCCTGGACCGAGTTGGTAAGTGTGGAACTCGGTGATTGAGTCGGATAGCTCGGTAAACTCGTCGTGAGTCAACTCGGAAAGCATCGTTTGGTGATGTTGAGTAGAGATTCTTTGAAATTCTTCTTCTTCTTCTCTCGCCATTAATGTCGACTTTTAAGTTGAATCTCTGCTTCGGATTTGAAAGAGAAGCTAAAATTTTGAGGGAGGAGAAGAAGAAAAGTAAAAAGTATAAATCATTAAAAACTAAAAGGGTAGATGCGGAATTTAATACAGTGTATTTTCCCTTTTCTAAAAATAATTATTAATAGTTACCCCATAAATGTCACTTTGTTGTAAGTTGTAACTAAAAAAAACAACAAAAACAAAATGTCATTTGCCTCTAAATCTTAAATTTTGTTGTTGTCGGACCTGTGAAACTTTTCATTTTACATGGTCTTTCCTTTCGTAAAAAGTGTTATTCTGACATTTTTTACACATATTAAAAAAAATTTAAAAAAATTTTACACACCCTTCATTAATATTTTAAAAATAATTCTCTCTCCAATTAATACAATAAAACAGTGAGGTTAAAACCAAAATTTCGCTTATAAATTTGCATTGAAAATGTAAAACGATACTTTTTGTGAAACAAAACTAAAACTTCAAAACGACACTTTTTAAGAAACGGAAGAAATATATAATAACTATTATCATAAAAAACCAATTTTAGTGGCACTAAAACATTTTTAAAATTATCTATGATCATAATCGGTGCTTTATCTAACTTTTATTTAAGGTCGGACTTGACAATGTAATTAGATATATAAATAAAGATAAATAGTATGACGTAAACCGTAGTTTGTGAGTCTATTTTACTTGACCATAATTATTGTCGTTTAAAAAGATTGTTTGAAATTTATAAACCTCAAATCCTAAATTGTCATGGAACGGTAAATGATAAGAGGCAAAAATAGAGAGAGATGATTTGCGTATGGAGGAAAAAAAAGAAGAAATTAAAAGTTTTGAAGCTATTTAACTTATAAGTCTATAAACTCTTATTTCCCCTTTCCCCTTTTTCTAGAAATTATTAAGAAAATAATTACATTTAAATTTATAACAAAAATAATTGAGAAAATGTAAAATAAATTTCGCAATAAAATCACAGTAATTTAATTTATTTTACAGATGATTTTTAACTACCTTAAAATTTTTTATTAAGCCGGACTAAATATGAACTCGATGAAATCTCCAGAGTATTATGCATATAGAAATGGGTGTTCCTTTCCTTAATTACAAGAATCATTATAGAAACCTTTTATTTTTTATTTTTTTTAATTATCAAAAACTTACATTTAAAAAATTTTAAAAGAAAAATATGAGTGAATAACCCAGTACACACATTAATTAAAATTTTAAATGCTCCCAAAAATAGAGAGGAGCAAGTGGGCCAGTGGTTGCACCATCTCTGCATCCATCTCACCTAACCAGGATTCGAACCCTGCACCTTCCTCTTGTAAGAGGAACTATTTGCCACTAGACTACGATGACAAAAAAAAAAAAACTCCCAAAATATATTTTACTATTTTGTTCCTAATCTTTTTTACAAAGGGAGAGAAGCTCTTTTTTTGTAAAACTTCCAATATTGTTATAATTTTTTATTCCCAAAATTTTAAATAATGTATTGATCATAGTTATTGACCTAATTCACCCTAAAAAAACTTAAATAAAATTGGTACGTAGTAAGGTAGAATCAGAAGAGATAGAATAGATACAAGTAGGGTTGTTAAAATGGGTTTAAAACCCGCGCATCTAAACGAGTCTATTTAGTTAATTTAGGTTTGTTATCCGTTCAATTAAGTATAAATTAAACGGATTTTAAAAGGGTTAACTCGTTTATACCGCGGGTTTAGCGGCTCTATAACTTGTACCGTACAATTTATAGAGCCATAAGAGTAGTCTTGTGTACAGAACGTACATATATACGTAACATAAACATGCACTTAGATTTTTTTTTGATGATTTTTATAGTCAACAACTAAACTTCAACAAGATAGATGTAATCTAAACCAAAGTTCTCAAATGTTCTTAGGTCGTTAGGTTGAAGCATTTTACTTCGTATTTCGATGATGTCATAGTTTTTCGTTTTTTATTCGATAATAGTATTGTTTGTAATCTTCAATAAAAAAAGAAAAAAAAACGGCAATAAAATGTCTTATTAGGGTTTGCAAAATCATTTCTGAAATGTATATATTTATGGTGTATTTTGTAAATTCTAATGAAAAATGAGAATATATTCTGGTAGACAATGAAAAATGGAGCTGACTCAATCTGTACACCTTTTCGGCTTTTCCTAAAGTTAAAGTTAGAAAATAAATCTTACATATTTATGAATAGATTGGTGTACATATGCATACATTCTTCTATGTAGAGATGAAAGAATCAAAAACTCTAATTTGGAGTGGAAAATTCCAGATATATTTTCTTTTATCAGAAAACCCACTGACCAATATACAAAGTAGTGAATATATTAACAATAAAACATCATTCACCACATATTTGTATTGTACGTTTGAGTGGTAGTTACTTTATAGTACACGTGAGGGGCTAGCGAAGATGCTTCAATACTAAGAGAGACATTTGCCCATCATAAAATTTTCAACTTAATTTAATTATAAGAAATTTTATTTACGTAATTTTTTGTTTATTTAATCTATTTTATATTATTTTAGTTCAAAGTTTAAATCATAGTAATATATTTTTTTCCTTTTCTCTAAAAATAATATTTAGAGCCACCGCTAATTGTAAATCGTAAAAAAGTTAATATAATAAGAGACTTGTTTTCCTTAGATAGTAGGTACAATTTTGGCTTACATTGTTGGGTTATAATAAATAAAGCACATACACATATACTGAACACATTGGTATGCTTCAGTATAAATATTATTGCTCTCGGGTGAATTGATTTTTTCTATTGGCGAAATGTTTGTCTAGGTTCAAATGAAGAGATAGATAACTTAAAAAGACATCAAACACATGATTTTCTTAGATGCTTTCAACGGTTTGATTTTGTATTCTATTTGCATATAATGATACATATTTTAGGATTCACACATATAGTTTATTTTTGACTCTTTAAAGAAAATATTAAGATATTTTGAATGTTATGTCAGTGATGAAATTAACTAAGAGACACCTCAACAATTTAAAAATGACAGATGACGTTTTTTCATGATAAAAATCTATTCATTTTGTGAAAACGTGTCATCGGAAAGCTTGCATATAAAAAGATTTTGTTGACTTAAAGAAGTCAAGAACAAAAAATCGAAGAGAAAAACACGCATCAATACAAAGTGAATTGCTTATATGTTGCTTTGAATTTGTTGCGTCAAGAGTTTGACAATAGCTTTAATGAGATGAACACCGAGTTGTTTTTTTATTATCTCTTGTTAACTTCTTTTGTGAATTTGACAACTCAAAATCAATGAGATTAATTACGTTCTACCTAAATGACTTTAATCATAGAGAGTTCATATCTCTTGATCACTAATTAATTATTTATATTTACAGGTCTGAAATAGCGAAAGGTATCTTCATTTAAAGAATTTTAGAGAAGTTTTTCATATGGTGTGAAAACTCGAAAACATTTACACTACAAGAAAACAGACAGGTAGAGACGGAAATATTCGTCTCTAATT
>OVAN01015073.1:0-11577 GCA_900406275.1 Anastatica hierochuntica
CCCCGTCCCGTTCCGTTCTGCCCGTCCCCGTCCCTTACCGTTCTGCCCGTCCCTTACCGTTCTGCCCGTCCCGTCTGATACGTTCGTAATAGGAAGTAGAGTTGGCACGTGTGATGGCACGTGGGAGATGTAGATAAGAGAAGCTTTGGATTCATCTAGAGACTTCACAATTAGGATGAGTTTGAGTATTTATAAGAGAGGAGATGTGCTTTTCTGATTCTTCAGGCTTTTGGTGAGGTTTTGGGATGGCGATGTGCCATATATGGGCTGATCAATGTTGATCAGATTGGGAGAGATTTGTCGAGTGATCTAATCTCTATTTCTATCTTTTATATTGTATCGTTCTTGCTATTTCACTAAGAGAGATTACAGATTTTGGAATTGTTTCGAGAGTTCCGATCTATGAACTTAACACCGTCCCTTACCGTTCTGCCCGTCCCCGTCCCTTACCGTTCTGCCGGTTCCCGTCGCGTCCAGCCCCGTATCGTCCAGACATGTCCCGTACCGGAATGAGATGCATCGTATATAAAGACATCAAATAGCGTCTAAAAACTGAATATAACCACAAAACTGTGAACTGAAAGTTATTACTGTTCTTTTGTTCAGGAGCAGATGGATGAGGCCTGAGGATCTAGAGAAATGGAGGAGAGTATTATCTGCGATGTTCCCGCCACTCACATCGGTTCCATAATCAAAATATTTTTTAAGTGTTTTATGATTTGCATACCTCTCTAAAAAGATATAAGTTCAAAACTTAGGAAAGGAAGGTGTGACTATTCTATTTATATAAAATTTTATATAAAATTTCTATTCTATTTACCTTGTATTAAATTCCTATTAAATTTATATAAAAACAAACTTAAAAGTTACTTTAGTAGCCTGTTACGGTCAAGGTTAAGCCACGTGGCTAGTTCTCATTTGTCTGTCACGTTATCGGAAGGAAACCTCAGGGTAACATATAATCTGAATCCCGAGTTTGGAAATTTAAAATAATAAAATCCTTAACTTTTTAAAAATCGTAATTATCCTTAAAAAAAAACAAAACAATTTGATTTTTTAATTAATAAAAAAAATTAAATGATTGATCTCCTCTTCAAGTTCTCTCTCCATATATATTTCTTCGGTTCACTTCTTCTTCTTCTTCACCCTTTGATTTTTTTTCCCTCTGTCCGGCCGAAGCTCTCTTTTACTCCTCCGTCATAGAGTTAATCGCTGCCTGAGCAATGACTGTGATGACTCCGCCACCGCATGATGTAATCTCCGATCGAGCTTGTACTGTGTTTGGTTCAATTTGAATATCGTATTCGTGTTTTTCTCCTCGTGTTCTACACTGAACCTGTTTGGGTTTCGCTCTTCGCTTCGTATTGATCCATTACTTTTTGCGATTCGTTTTCTGTATTTGTATACGAAGCTTTAGAATCTTCGGGAAAAGTAGAGCGAATTGTGCTTTTGGTGATTGTGGCTTTCTGTTTTGACGTTCTGATCACGGTTTCAGGAGAATAGGGTTTATATCATGAATCTTGATTTTTCTTTCTTACGGATTTGTGTTAGCAGGAAGAGGATGAGGTGATGCTTGTTCCGCTTACTGATTTGGTCGATGGTCAGGTCATGGATGGTAAGATTGAATTTGATCCGTTTCTTGTCTATGTTCTGCTATGATTGGATGGTGAAGATGCTATAACACTTGTTGATAGTGCTGGAGAGTGTAGCTTTTGATGTTTCACTGTGTGCTAAGGTGTTGCATTTGTTGTAGTTGAACAAGATGAGTCTTCTGCTACTACTGTGGAGAATCCGCCAGCCGATGACCCCGTCACTATGAAATTCAGTTGTTCTATCCCAAATTTCACTAAGATAAACTCCAATAAGCATTACTCTGATGTATTTACTGTTGGAGGTTATACATGGTAGTGCCATCTACACCTTTTTTTTGTTTGATGTATATTTTGCAATTGATTTCCTGATGTGCATATGTTATTTGTTGACATCATGTGAGCTTAATCTTCTCTCGCAGGCGAGTATTGATTTTTCCAAAAGGAAACAACGTTGACCACTTATCCATGTACTTGGATGCTGCTGACGCTGCGAATCTGCCTTATGGATGGAGCAGATATTCACGGTTCAGCCTGGCAGTCGTGAATCAAATCCAGAGCAGATTTACTGTCAGAAAAGGTATCTTAGTTTATTAATTTTGTTCATATATATAACACTCTGACTGCATGTGTAAATGAGTAAGTATTGACAAGTTTTTGTTCCTTGGAGTTAAATCCTTGGATTGCAAAAGGAGTACATGGTAGATGATTGTTGTGGGAGCACTCTTTTACAATTTCTAAATGGCCCAGTGACGTGTTACTGTTTTTCTGCTCAACCTGCGGTTCTGATAAGTTGATGCAGTTTTCATTGTAATATTTTCTTTTGGTATGGCTGCAGAGAGCCAACATAAATTCGATGCAAGAGAAAGTGACTGGGGCTTTACATCATTCATGCCTCTCAGCGAGCTTTATGATCCTAGTCGTGGTTATTTAGTGAATGATACTGTTTTGATTGAGGCTGAAGTTGTTGTGAAGAAGGTTTTTGATTACTCGTCATATGACTCAAAAAAAGAGACTGGTTTTGTTGGACTCAAGAACCAAGGTGCTACCTGTTACATGAATTCTCTCTTGCAGACGTTATACCACATACCTTACTTCAGAAAGGTAGGTCCATGTCTTTTGCCTTCGAGTTCATCATATTATAGAGAAAGACACCTGAATAATGCACTGTTCTTGTAGGCTGTTTACCGCATGCCAACGACTGAGAATGTTGCTCCTACAGCTAGTATCCCATTGGCCCTCCAGAGTTTATTTTACAAGCTTCAGTATGATGACACCAGTGTAGCGACAAAGGAGCTGACAAAGTCATTTGGTTGGAACACGTATGATTCGTTCATGCAACATGATGTTCAAGAACTCAACAGAGTTCTCTGTGAAAATCTTGAGGACAAAATGAAGGTACATCTTCTTGTCTCTGGCCTTTCTTCCATTCTCAGTTAGCGATTTGTGTTTTACACTTTTTGTTGCTTTTTCAAGGGAACTGTTGTGGAGGGAACTATACAGAAGCTATTTGAGGGTCATCACATGAATTACATTGAGTGCATTAATGTAGATTACAGATCTTCACGAAAAGAATCATTCTATGGTATGTGGTTTTGATCAGTAACCTATCATCTAGCTTCTTGTTGTATCAGAAGCTAATATAATTTGTTAAACTAACTTTACGGCCATGTAATTTGTCTTTTGGTAGACCTCCAGCTTGATGTTAAAGACTGCAAAGATGTATATGCTTCTTTTGACAAGTATGTTGAAGTTGAACGTCTTGAAGGAGACAACAAATACCATGCAGAAGGACATGGTTTGCAAGTCAGCTGTCTTCTTTCCTTTTATTTTTATATATTATCAAGGCTTTCTTCTTTCGTTCCTTCTTGTATCATGGTTTTGGGAGCTGTTGAGTAATTGTCAGAGTCTCTATTTGGCTACAATACACATCTATCTAGTATTTTGTCTATTATATGGTGTAGGATTTGTAATGCTTCTGAATGCTACTAAGCAAGCCAAATGAGGAATTTATTGAAAGCTTTATAAATTAGTAGTGTTCGAAGTTAATCAAATTGCCTTTGACCTGTTTTCGTCGCTACTTAGTCCACTTATAATCTTATATTTGAATAATTTGTATTTTCAGGATGCAAAAAAAGGCGTTCTATTCATAGACTTCCCACCAGTTCTTCAACTTCAGCTCATGAGGTTTGAATATGATTTTATGCGAGAAACAATGGTAAAGGTTAGTAGCAGTTTGAAGTTGTCCAAACAAAGTCAGCATGTATAGCGGTCTGTGAGTGTTGACTTAGCTTTATTCTTTATAGATAAATGATCGATACGAGTTTCCTCTTCAACTGGATCTCGACAGAGATAATGGAAAATATTTATCCCCTGATGCTGACAAGAGTGTCCGTAATCTTTACTTGCTCCACAGGTATACGTTTTCTTTGTATCTTGGCTTTCATAACTTGAAGCATCAGTTGATTCAAACATGGCTACGTGTAAACTTGGGAAGAACATCAAGTTATTAAGTTCTTCTGTTAGGTTCCTCTACTGCTTGATTCTGATTTCTGTATCATATGGACAATTAATTTTCCTCTTACGAGAAAGAAAGCTAACGTGAATTATGTTGTAGTTACTGTTTGTGATGCCTGATGTGCTTGCTTGAGTTATCATTTGTATGCAGTGTCTTAGTTCATAGTGGAGGAGTTCATGGAGGGCACTACTATGCCTTTATTAGGCCAACACTTTCAGACCAGTGGTATGTATCCTTCTAATGTCTCCAACGCCCGTGCACCACCCCACCACCCCCATCTCTTTTATGTAAAATAAGTTTTGAATCTATAGCCCTTAAAGTAGCGTTATTGAAATCTAGTTTGCTCATCATCTAGAACAAGGTCTAAGTCATGTCTTGTGTTAATTGATACATTATTGGATTTCTTTTGACTCTTCTATCCACATCTCTAAACTTGTATGTAATGACACTAGTTTCACAATATTCGCCATAGAAGTGATGATCTTTATGGTTCTTGCCTTTCTTCTTGTTTCACTTTTCAACCAATTTATCCATTAAAATAAATAATTATTACGTTTTTCTGTAGTTTCGGTGTGGGTTCTGATGGCACTAATAAACATATTTTATCCGTGCTTTACTTTTAGACTATCTAAACATGTAACTCTTCCAGGTATAAAGTTGATGATGAACGGGTAACAAAGGAAGATGTTAAAAGGGCACTGGAAGAGCAATATGGTGGTGAAGAAGAGGTAGCACTCTTTCTTGGCTTTCTGTGTTTGCTTTGTTAGTCTTATTTTTCTCACTTCTTCATGTACTGTCAAAATTGGTATTCTCCTCAGTTTCCGCAGAATAATCCTGGTCTCAATAATCCACCATTCAAATTCACAAAATGCTCGAATGCGTACATGCTTGTTTATATCCGGGAAAGCGATAAGGATAAAATAATCTGCAACGTCGATGAAAAAGACATTGCGGAACATTTACGGGTGGGAAATTCATTTAAACCTTTTCCGGTACTTGTCTTGGTTTCCCGTGAATCATGTTAACATGTTCTGCCAGGTGAAGCTGAAAAAAGAACAAGAAGAAAGGGAAGATAAAAGAAAATACAAGGCTCAAGCTCACCTTTTCACGATAATCAAGGTTTTCTACTTCTCTTAAATTTGGTGTGAAAATGTATTCTTAACTGATCTAGTACTGGTATAGATTTGGTATTGGTGTTACTAATGCATTTTATGCTTTTTATAAAGGTCACAAGAGATGAAGACATCACTGAGCAAATTGGAAAGAATATATATTTTGATCTTGTTGATCATGAAAAAGTTCGCAGTTTCCGAATCCAAAAACAGACCCCTTTTCAACTATTTAAGGTAGATGCCTCTATCTTCCTATTTTATTCCAAAAATGTTTTTTCTTATCTTCAGCAGGAGACGGGTTTTGCGAAGAAGTTTCTTTTTTTCTTAACTTGAACAGTTTAATCAGTATTGGCACAGCGATCATGACTCTGATGAGAAAAATCCCCGCTTTTGATCGGAATATAGTTTGCTCAAGTTCTTTACAAGATGTCATCTTTGATGTGAATTTTCCCGTTGTTGCTAGTTATTTAGTCTCTTGTGCCCTTGTAGCTCTAACAATGTTTAAAATTTATCATCATGTAGGAAGAGGTGGCCAAAGAATTTGGCGTCCCGGTTCAACTACAGCGGTTCTGGATTTGGGCTAAGCGGCAAAACCATACTTATCGTCCGCACCGCCCCCTATATCCTCACGAGGAATTACAGACGGTAGTTTTACTGTTTTTATATTTCTCTTTTCATGCATATGGTTTGCCTCTTTCATATGGGAGTATTCATATACTGGACATTTTGGATATACAACATATTAAAATACCGTCACTGATTATTTTGTGTATAATTACTAGTTGGGATTATTCTTGTATTAAGTGTAGGGCCTTTTTGGGTCTCGTCATAAGCACAAGCGATTTTGTTATCTTATAACAGTGTCTTTGTTTTAGAATATTTAACTTTGAAAGTGTTATTGTAGGTGGGACAATTAAGAGAGGTAACTAACAAGGCAAGCCATGGTGAACTAAAGCTGTTTTTGGAAATAGAGCGTGGACCGGTAATACTTCCTTGTTCCCAAGTTTAATTTTCAGCCCAAATTATTGCATGAAACTGAAACCAATTGGCTGAAAAGAAGAAAGCAATTTGTCTTACTATTTCTTGAAATGTTTAGGATGAGCGTCCTGTTCCTCCCCCAGACAAATCAAAGGGAGATATTCTCCTTTTCTTTAAGCTCTATGACCCTGAGAATGCAGTGCTAAGGTAATTCTAGTATCCATCAATTTTCTACCTTACCTGTTCAAAGAAAAAGGTGATATACGACTCTTATAAATCCTTATTCTAAGCTTTTATTTTCTTCTTGAACTCTTCTCTTTTTGTTCTTTTTACTCACTGGAATTTACATCTTTTTGGTCATTGTAAAAACTTTTACCATGTGGTGCAGATATGTTGGCAGGCTCATGGTGAAAAGGTCCAGTAAGCTCGTGGATATAGTAGGACAACTGAATCAAATGGCTGGTTTTGCTCTTGATGAGGAAATAGAACTTTACGAGGTAGGGGTTGGTGCCTTTTAATTTTACCTTTCCATCATGCTTATAGCAATGAATCATTCAATTGAGTTACTTTTCGTCTCTATTTTCAGGAAATTAAGTTTGAACCTAGTGTACTGTGCGAACATCTGTATAAGAGGAATTCTTTCATATCGAGTGAGGTAATGTTGCTCTCATTGTATCAACAGTAAAGATTCATGGTTTGATGTCTCTTTTTTTTTTTTGAAATGTTGTTCTCACGTTCAGCTTGAAGATGGAGATATCATTTGTTATCAGAAATCTCTTTCTATCCAGGAGAGTGAATATCTATACCCGGATGTGCCATCCTTTTTGGATTTTTTACAGAGTCGAGAGGTATAATTAGAATGGATATTGTTGGCTATATTTTCTTGTTTGAGCAATACCAGCAGTAGAATAACAATTGTTAAGTTTTGTTAAGTTGCGAACTTGTGAATAATATAAATTAAACAGGGCATCTTAAAGTGAAAAATGTGAGGATACCACTTATTATTTTCTTCTGGTTTGCGGAAAATATCTCAGTACAGCACTGTCGAACTGTGAAGATCCGTGTCCTAATATGGCTGTGACTAACTTGTGTTGTTTGTTATTCCGTAGCCTGTGCGTTTTCGTACTCTGGAAAAACCAACAGAAGATGAGTTTGTTTTGGAGTTGTAAGTACCTCTATGGTCAGTTTTATATAGTTAATTCCAGTTTTGGAATTTATAATGCTTTCTACGTTCAGGTCAAAGCGGCACACTTATGATGACGTTGTGGAAAGAGTAGCTCAAAAGCTTGGCCTTGACGATCCATCAAAAATTAGGCTTACTTCTCACAATTGCTATTCCCAGCAACCCAAGACTCTGCCTATCAAATTCCGTGGAGTAGCCCATCTTACAGATATGTTAGTTCACTATAATCAGGTGATTGACACAGGTTTGAGTGAACTTATATATATTTTTATTTCTATTTCTTGTATGGATTTGCTTATGTACAAGTATTTCTTACTTTTTTCAGACATCTGATATTTTGTACTATGAAGTTCTGGACATTCCTCTTCCAGAAATGCAGTGTCTTAAGAGTCTTAAAATGGCTTTCCATCATGCCACAAAGGACGAAGTATGTGTTGTACTTGTATTTGTAATTTGTAGCTCTCTTCAATACATGTAATTATCTTTCAAGCCTCATCATTGTTATTATATTTGCAGGTGATAATCCATAATATCAGACTGCCTTTGCAAAGTACAGTCGGAGATGCTCTTAACGAACTTAAAACAAAGGTGGTTTGATCTACTTGTACTCTCGTTTGTTCTATTATCGCATGCATTTCTACATATTGGCCACGTATAGGGCTTTCTCCCTGCCTTACACGGGGCTTGATTTATATTTGCTGGTTTCATGTTTTTCGGGGTTCAATAATATATACACTTGCACATCAGGTGGAGCTTTCACATCAAGATTCCGAACTGAGGTTACTTGAGGTGTTTTTCCACAGGATCTACAAGGTAATGTGCTAATTTCTTCTCTTTTACATTTTTACTAAATTTTTTACCTTTTTTAACATGATGACTTGTGGACTGTACGTACCACATTTCGTGTAATGTAAAATGACAATCTTCTGGATCTTCTGGAACTTGGCAAAATTTTAATCCAATGTGCTTGGGTACGCTTTGCAGATTTTTCCATCCACTGAAATAATTGATAATATCGATGACCAGTACTGGACTCTACGAGCAGAGGAGGTATGTCACCATGTCTCGCCTTCTTTCTCCCTGCTTTACACGGGGCTTGATTTTGTTATCTGATTTATCCCTTGTTTCCATGTGGATGTTGATTTGTATTTCTTTCAACTTCTGGTCTAATTTCTTAGTTTCAGATTTCACAAAATTAAAATGTAAATGATTGCTATGGTTGAAGTATATTTTGTATGTGAAGGAGATTCATTTGTTTGCTGTTTGCAATGTAGAGGAGTCATTTCGAAAAGTTGTGTTTGAGCTACACTAACTAAATATAGTTGCAAGTTTTTTTTCACTGGTTAGTGACTTTAAGATATTGACTTCTTTTAATATCTTGTGAAATCTCAGATACCTGAAGAAGAGAAGAATATTGGTCCCACTGATCGATTAATCCACGTTTACCATTTTACTAAAGTGGCCGGAGAAAAACAGGTGGTAGTCCCAATCAAAGCTTATAAGTTACTAAAAAAAGGCTATTTGAGGATCTTGGTGTCGTGGAGGTGTCGTTTACTTTTTTAACCATTGTTTCTTCTGCAGGAAATACAAAATTTCGGAGAGCCCTTCTTTTTGGTAATCCACGAAGGTGAAACTTTAGAACGAATCAAGACACGTATCCAAAAGAAACTCAACGTCCCTGATGAGGAATTTGCCAAGGTATGATATAGCGTCAGAAATGTCAATAAGTTTGTTGTTGTTGTTACTAGTAGAAGAATTGGATTATTTGGTGATGCGTTTTTTCTTCTTCTTCTTATGTTATCCAGTGGAAGTTTGCTTATTTTTCATTGGGACATCCCGAGTACTTGGAGGAGGACACAGATGTCGTTTATAATCGCTTTCAGGTAATATCTTATCCTTTCTTATTCTCAAAAAGGGAGATATAAGAACCGTCTTTTTAATTTGGGGAAACTAAAAATGGGAACAGAAGAAAGAGGTATATGGTTCGTGGGAGCAGTATCTTGGGATGGAACACATTGATAATACTCCTAAAAGGGAATATGCTTCAAATCAGGTAAGAATCTATCTCTCTCTCTCTCTCTCTCGATTTGAGCTCTGTTAATATGTTTGAATGCTCGTGTTGTAGAACCGATACGCATATGACAAGAAGGCTGTGAGAATATACAATTAGGAGAAAGAGATAAGAGAGAGGTGGCTGTATACAATGGAGGAATCTAAGGGTGGTTTTAGTGTGAGGGCATATGATGTAGAGAGAGTCAGTCTCATTTTAGGTTTGATAAACCAAACATCTTCAGTGTAAAGGGCTTTGGGTTTTCTTTTTGGTTCTCAATTTTAGGATTTTTTTGTACTTTTTGGGTACAGTTTTTAAGTTCAACCTATGTACTATAAGATTATTTTTCTACTCTTTTTTTTCCCCTTAATTCTTTTGCTTATTGAGATTATTGTTTCAACCCTTGTTTCTGTTTTGAGGAAAGAATGAGTCATTAACAATGAAAGTGATATTTACTAGAAACAAAAGCAAAGGTATATACAAAGTTCCTTGGTATTTAGGTTTTAATGTTAGAGAGTAAAATCTAACTAATTATAATCAACAAAAGCGCCTGTAGCTCAGTGGATAGAGCGTCTGTTTCCTAAGCAGAAGGCCGTAGGTTCGACCCCTACCTGGCGCGATGTCCTTTTTTAAATTTTTTGGGTAAACTAAAATTCCATTATAAAAGCTGCAGAGCTCAACATGTCTAAGACCCTTCATCAACATAAGTGTTTTTCATTAAAACATTTTCATTAAGTAAGCGGTACAAGATCTTCGATAGAGAAAAATCAAGAGGTCCGTCGGTCTTATAAGGATAAAAAACACAGAGCGTGCTATCGAAATACGAGTAACACTATAAACACGAGAGATAATAAATACATCCATCAAGAAGGATAAAGTTAATCAGTCAAATAATCCATCAATAATGCATGGAAATAGTCGAAAGCTCATCGCCAACCAATAAGCACATCGATGTCACGGTGGAGACACAAAGGTCTATGTGGTTATGAAACTCCATGCTTGCGCCAAAAGTGTTGAAACACTAGGTCCCTGAAAAGGGTGGTCATGAACGGGACGAGAGAGAACTCTCGCGGCCCAAAACCCTTGATCCCTGAAAAGGGTGGTCATGAACGGGACGAGAGAGAACTCTCGCGGCCCAAAACCCTTGAATATCAATATCTTTACCAAGTAAACTCCAACGCGAACTGATATCCAGGATGAGGGGAATAGTATCCAAAAGACGAGAGGATTGGAAAGAGAACATCTTTTTATTCTCTATCTTGACAGTTTCAGAGATTTGAACATTTAGACACAGGAGTAGCTCGATCCTTTTATTCACGAATAAATTGGCAGGAATAATAGATGTAAATAAATTTGAAAGATTTATCTTGAAAATACACTCCATTATGGAGGAAATAGAACTTGCCCCAAATTTGAAGAAAAAGAGTTCTACATGACCAGTAGAAGTACTCTCCAACCTGGAGATTAATATCTCATTAACATTCACGATTAGTAAAAGGCATCTATAGTCTTTAAGAAAACACTTATCGGCTCAACATATAAACACACCATGAAGACTATCAGCGAGATATTTGCATTTATGGCCTACGAGAAAATGGCATCAACATAAGATACTCGTATGAAATACTATTCCATACAATCTTTTGTAATTTGCATTGCTTCTTCGTGCTACTTTTTGTCAAATGGCCACCGATACGAATGTTTCATCCGACATGTCTCAGGACCGACTTTGTCTCTTGTTCTCACGGTTACACTTTCACTTCATTTTAAAAACAGTAAAAGTTCAAGCAAGAGATCCACGTATATAATATTTATATCATGAATAATCCAATGAGACAACATGAACTTGGTCCTTTATTTGAACTCCGATCTGTGACAAAATGTTCTAAAATTTTCGGGAAGAAAGCTTATACCATATCCTTTCTGTTTTTGATTATATATAGTTTTAAATCACTTTTTTCAAGTTCAAATTAAATGCCGTTTTGAATTCTAAATCTAATATATAATAAGTGGTCAACTCTCTCCAAGAGAGTGCCACATCATCACCTAAAATGTTAACATGTGTCCAGCTAAAAGAGTTAATGTGAAATCATTTGTTCTCTCTCTCTCTCTCTCTCTCTCTCTCTCCCTCCCTCCCTCCCTCCCTC
>OVAN01015074.1:0-11404 GCA_900406275.1 Anastatica hierochuntica
TGCGAGTAAATCCTTCCTCGCAAATCAACTTGTTTCTTGTAGTGTATTAATCAGATTTTACAAGTCAGTTATCCTAGAGTAGTGGGTTTACGATGTGTATTGTTCAGGTGGGATTGGTATGACCCAATTGTTGGCCGTGGAGTTCGAGTTGACAATTTGGGGGTTACATCCATGAATGCGAACAGACGGTACAAAATATTTGAACCTTTTGTTCTCGTATCCCAAGCAGAACAAGTGACATTCGTCTCGTATCCATGTGTAAAAGAACGGCGAGAGAAATGACTTTCTGTGATCCATGTCAATCCAAGGGGTTGTATTGTCGAAACGGCAGAGGATGTTGTTTTGCAAGAAGACATAGCAGGCCAAGTGACGGCTGATCTGATTGAATCAACGGAAGATGTCATACATGTTGACCATCATGTAGAGAAGTCGAAGATGTTTCGTCAAGTGATAACGACAACATTATCGTTGACTCTGAGGAGGAGGAAGACGAAGCAGAGGACGAAGACTCGGTCGAGGACCAAGAAAACAATTCAGATTATGTATCTGATGATGCCCTGATGATGATTGATGTTATGTATTAATCTTGTATTCAAAGTCGTTAATGAAAATTGAAATCGAAGTATCTGATTGCACCGGGAAATGGTTTTTTCACCGAAAATTGCCTTTTTGTATATTTATGAACTTGTTGGAAGACAAATGTGTAATTTCTTCGAACTGGTGTTTTTGTCGTCTCTAGACAAGAACAAGACATGTTAAGTAATAAAGATTTTGGTATAAATATTAAAGAAATTAAGACGAACTTGCGACGCTTCCTCGCTATTTCGTCGCAATCTATTGCGAAGATTTTGCGATGAATCCTCGCAAATTCATCGCAAAGTTTTACCCTAAACCCTAAACCGTCAACCTGGTAATTAATATATATTAATTTAAAACATTGAGACGAATTTGCGACGATAACTCGCCAATTCCTCGCAATTTTAGACCCTAAACACTAAACCTTAAACCCAAACCCTAAACCCTAAACCAAAACCTTAAACCCAAACCCTAAACCCTAACCCGTATACCTTAAACCCTAATCCGTAAACAATGAACACTAAACCGTAAAATCCAAACCCTAAACCCTAAATCATAAATACTAAATTAAACTACCGAAAGTCACACGAATCAACCAGTTATGAAAATTCTTATTCTATCAGTACGTAAAAATAACAGAATAAAACGATAACATGTCCGTGGTCCGAGTTAAAAAAAAGCTCAACTTTACCTCATAAATTAACGTTACTTTACATAAAAGGGTTTGTATGAACATTCGTTATTCGTGCAAATTTGTTTTGGTGTTATGATCGATAATGTTAAGAAAAATGTTAATGCATAATACATAGTAGTTATCCGCATTTCGAACATACGAAACTGAAGAAACCGTTAAACTGTGAACCCTAAACATTGTAATTAATAATATATATAAATAATAACTTTTGCAACGAATCTGCGACGAATCATTGCAATTTCGTCGCAAATGGTGCGAGGAAATTGCGAGGAATCGTTGCAATTTCTTCGCAAATGTTGCAAAGAAGTTGCGAGGAATCGTCGCAGTTTCGTCGCAAAATTTGGTGGGTGTACTTAATTTACACGGTTTATCGTAAATTTCACCACAATTTGCGAGGAAATTTGCGACGATTCGTCGCAATTTCGTCGCAAATTGTAGCGCCTAAACGAAAACCAAAGCGGTAGAAAACCAAAAATTACGACGAAATTGTGATAGATTGCGAGGAAACAAAAATACATATATACCCCCACCACTTCATTTCCTCCACAATCGCAAATCACACCATCTCTCTCTCTCTAAAAAACACTTCTAAACACAAAATCTTCTAAACACTAATCCTCAGAATCCTCAATGGATCCCAATCACTTTAATGTAAGTTTTTACATTATTTGTGTAATATTAGTTAGTATAGAAAGATACAAAAGATTTAGATAGTAATGAAGTTTTATAATTAGTAGATTTAGGTGGTTTAGATAAGTAATTAGTAGAAAGTTATGGAATGAAACGTAGAACAAAAAGAATGATATTTAATAATTATGTTGAGAAAGTTTATTAATAATTTTGGTTATTCATTATATCGAAAAAATTGTTGATGAAGTTTAACGTTGAAATTGAAAAAATTTTAAATAAATTTTTTAATCAATTAAAAATTATAAAATATTTTCATAAATTATCTTACATAAACATTATTATTAAAAGTTAATTTTATTTAATTTTGTTTAAGCCGGACGATCCTTTTGGCCTCGGCGCCTTTATACAGACGTCCAGTAGACCTAGGCCGGGACAGACGTCGGGTACGGGTCCTTCCACTTTAGGACCCATTCCGGAGACGTCCTCGCAGTTTCCGACGCAGCAGGGCTCGATACCACCACCGCCGGGGATTTCTCGTGAGGATCCTCTTCGGAGTCCAGCTCGGGCAGGTTTGCCCCGAATTCATCCGCAGAGACTTCCCGGGACTTTCTTGTAATTTTGCTAAAAAGTTTTAATTTAAAATTCATATTTTTTTGATTATCTATGAATTTTTTTTTTTCAGGTTCGACGACGACGAGAAGGTCGCGCAGAAGGTTATGAAGATCTTCCAGCATTACTTTAGGGGGCCTTACATGAGCTTCAACAAGGTGCCTCAGTCAACTCTCGATGCGTTTATTGTAAGTATTTAATTTTTAAAACTAATTTAATTTTTAATTATTAAATTAATATTTAACGTTTGTTTTTTTTCCAGTAATCGTACAATTGGGACCGCGGTAACGACGAACGGGTGAAGGAGGCGTTCGAGAAAAAAAAGCAAAGACCACCTCGGAGATCAAGAATACCGATGGAAGTAGAGGTGGACGCGTCTGGGGGTCAAGCAGGGGAAGCCAGATTGGATAGACAACGACGTCTGGCTCCAGCTAGTCGCGCATTGGGAGGGGGACAAGCACATCAACAGGAGCCACCAGTGCACAACAACTCGGAGAAACCCTGAGATGCAGAGAGCGGAGCCGACCCATACAGTCGATCGTGATTCCTTCAGGGCGAAAGCCCGAAAAATCGTAAGTTTTTAAATTTTAAAAGATATTAAAATTGTAAAATTAAATAACTTAAATATTTTATAAAAAATTTAAAATTTTTAAATATTTTATAAACCATTAAATAATGTTAATAATTTGCTAAATAAGGCTAAGGAAGGTGCCGACATTCCCGATCTTCTGGCCGTGCTAGAAGAGACGAAGAAGAAGTCGGACGACACCTTCGTAGATGCAAAGTTCGAGCGCCTCGCTACCAATTTCCGACGCCGGATCGAAGAAGCGGAGGTCATCCTTTCGATGGAGTGCCCAGATAGCTCCGTTTTGTTTTCGCATCTTTTCTAGTTCGATAAGAACAAGATCGTCGCCGAGGTTAGTAGTACTTGAATTTAATACGTAATTTGGTTTTTTATTTCTTTAATATGTTTACTAACAATTTTTTTTTTCTGTAGCTTGCTCTCCGGTCGAAAGGCCGGTTTTTTGGTGTTGGGCCTCTCCAATCCGAGGTCTCTTCAGCTGCAGCCGGTATTGAGCATCCATGCGGCTACATGGAGTCACTCGAGGAGAAGCTAAAGAGGGCCAAGGAGGAACTTTAGACTGCACGCAAAGAGGTCACGGATGTTCGGTCGAAGATGGTCGGGTACGAGCAGCTGTTCAACAGGCATAACCGTTTATTCGATTGGCTTGCGCAGAAGAACCCCGAGTTCGCTCAGTACGCATCTGAGGTTGGACATGAGGACCAACCGTCGACCGACAGAGATTAGATTTTAGGATTTACTTTTAGTTTTGTAAACTGTTTTTATTAATTTTTATTTTCAAACAAAATTTTATAATATACTTTATTTGCATTTTTAATTTTTAATTATTCTCATTTATTTTAAATTAATTTTCTTAAATTTAACTCAATTAATTTTAAAAAATGCACAGAAATTGCGACAGAATTGCGAGTAATTTATCGCATTTTGGTCGCAAAATATTTCGACTAAAACGTGATAAAATGCGACTCATAGTCGCATAGTCGTTGCAAAATATTGCGAAGAAATTGCGACTAAATTAACGCAAATCCTCGCAATTACGTCGCAAAATTTTGCGACCATTGGTGCTTATTTTATCGCAAGTTCGTCGCAATTTTTTGCGACGAAATTGTGACCAAATTTGACTGTCAATCGCAAATTAATCGCTATATTTTGCTATTTCAAATTTCCTCACAAATTTGTCGCTTTTTGTAGCAATTTCGTCGCAATTTTGCGACTGGCCTGCGGGTTAAATTGGAACCACAGTCAATTTGCGACAAACGATTAACGATTGCCTAATTTTCGTCGCAATTTCATCGAAAATCCCAGTTTGCTACGAAATTGCGAGGAAATCCTTCCTCGCAATGGGCCTGTTTTTTTGTAGTGTTCACAATACTTCTTCTATTTATTGTTAGGCTAGTGTTGATTACGCGTGAATAACAAACATTGAATTGGATCAAATGTTAGAATACTCTTAAAATTAAAAATGAGTCTGAAATATTGTTCATTAATCTACAATACTCCTTAATCTTATAATTTTTGTGTGATGCCTATTTTACCATCAACAACATTTTATTCCAATTAAATAAAAACAATAAAAGCCCAAAAATAAACCAATAAAAAAGCTTTCTTTCTCTTTTTCTCATCTTCTTCGTCGACCCCATTTAAGAATGAGCTTCAAAATCGAAATCCATACGAAACTTCAAATCCGAGAACTCTTGGTTCCCTTCCTCAACAAATGATATTGAAGTTCCAAAATCAAGGTAATTTAGGTCTAAATAACGTAAATCTAATGAGTTTGATTTTCCGATTTGAACAGACAAAAGGAAAAAATATGGATTTCGGGTTTGTGTAATTTGGTGCTTCTAATCGGTGTTGATACACATGTGTTAGATAAGGTGTAGTAGAAAAAAATTGAATTGAAAAAAATGTGTAATGTAGTTGGTTTAGTTGTAGAGAATTGTATCGGACACTAGGTAGACTGATGTTTTGTTTAGTAGAACTTAGGGAAACTGGTAAAACTTGTATGATTGCAGACTTAGTGAAACTGGTATAACTTGGTATGAAAACACTAGCATAACTTGAAAAACTTGGTGTTACTTTATGGTAAAGATGGTGAAACTTGGTATAACCGATGCAGACGTGAGAGTATTGATGTAAATATATATTAATTTTTCAGGAGACAATGGATAGTCCTTCTATTTTGATTATGGAGGATATTATACAAAGTTAGAAGATTCATGTGAATGGCATCCAAGAGAAGGTCACTTGTATGGTATTATTGTTTAAGATATCATCTTTAAACGAGATAACATTTTCAGAGTTAGTGGATAGGATATGCAGGAAGGTTGGGGCAGATTCATCTAAGACGAAGTTGCGACTGAGTTTTGTTCTATTGGTAGTGCTAACTCATATCAAATCAGATGTTTGTTATGATGATGGTGTTTATGTTTATCTATACACCACAAATTCAGAGCAACGAAGAAGTATTTTCATGTAGAGGTTTTAAAAGATCTATATATGATTGAGATGTCAATAGAGGAAGAAGTTCACATATTGAAAATTGTGGTGAACTTAATTTGATTGCTAGGTACAATATTGGAGCTAGTCCCGATGTTGTAAGTATTTTTGGTACCACAGAAACAACAAGAGAAGCTGGTGACTTGATTGAATCGATGGAGAATGATGTTACTTGAGATGGTTAGAATGTATCACAAGAAGATGTGGATAGTTGTGAGGATATTTGAGGCGATAATGGAGGGGATAACATATCAGATAAAGGGATGAAAGATTCTGGTATTCACGAATATGATGAGCTTCCACTGGTTGTAGAAGAAAGCCAGTGTGTAAAGGCATGGGAAGATGGTATGCATTTGGAAATATGTCAAGAATTTGAAAGTAAACAAGTAGTAAAAAATTTAGTTGAGAGAGCCATGCATAAGGATTGTTTTGGAACCACATTAGTCAACTCGGATACAATTCGATACGGGGTGAAATGTTGTGGATAAAAAGAAGGTTTTAAATGGTCCTTGCGAGTTACAAATATGAAGAATTTAACCTTTTTCTCAATTGTAACATACAACAAGATGCATACATGCTCTAGGAAAAGTTCAAGTGCACGCAGCAGAAAGAGAGGTGCACCACGATTAGTTGTATCTATTGTGAAGGAAGATTATGGAGATCAATTTGAGACTCCAGCTCTTAAAAGTGTCATTGGTCTAGTCCAAGGAAGATTTGGTGTGGAAGTGTCGTACTATACATCATTGAGAGGAATAAAAAAGCTATTGATGATGTATGGGGTACTCCAGAAGAAGGTTTCAAGACGTTTTATTCTTATTGAATATACTAGAGAAGGTGAATTTTAGTACGAAAACGAGCGTGTTATTAGATGAAGAAAAAAGGTTCAAATACATGTTTGTGGCTTTGGGAGCTTCCATTGAAGGCTTTAAATGCATGAGTAAATTGATCATTGTGGATGTAACTTTTCTTAATATGATACATTGTAGGGTTCTAATTTTTGCCACAACTCAGGACCCGAACTGTCACCATTATCCCATTGCTTTTTCTATAGTTGATGGTGAAAAAGATATTAGTTCGAGGTGGGTTTTCAAGATATTGAAGACCATCGTACCAGATAGTTCTGAGTTAGTGTGTCTTTTGGACACAAATGCAAGCCTTATCAAGGTAATAACTGAAGTTTACCCAAGCTCTCAACATGGGTATTGTCTCTACCATTTGTCCTAGAATGTTAGAACAAAATTTTCCCACGTCAACAAGGATAAGGTCGCTATCAAATTCAGGGAAATTGGTCATCTTTATACAGAGGCTGAATTTCTAAAAGAATATGGCAATTTTAAAGCGAGGTATGCAAAGGTAGCAGACTATCTTGATAGTAGTGTAGATGAGAAAAAATGGTAAGGTGTTATTTTCCCGGTAAAAGGTACACCACCAACTGTGGAGAGTATATAAATGAAATATTTACGAAGACAAGGAAGCACTCTTTACTTTGTATGAATGGTTAAATTATTGGTAAATGGGATAATGGTTTAACAAGCACATAAAGGATGTCGCTGCTGTACCAAGCTCGCAGACAATGGTTCCCCAAGTGGGGCTATATTGCATGGTAGATGTGTGGTTGCGTCGAAACTAATGGTGATTGAGCGAAACTCCTTTGAGATTGAATATAAAGTAATTGGAGATGACGAAAAGACTTATTTGGTTGATTTGAAACAAAAAAACTTGTAGTTCCAAGTTTTTTGATATAAACAAGTACCCTTGTATCCATGGACTAGCCGGTTTCTTAAAATACTTGAAGCATAATTAAAGGTACTCGAGTTTGGAAGAAGTAGTTGATTTGTGCTCGCCTTATTACATGGTGCACCGGTAGGTTTTGGCGTATTCAAGGACAATTTATTGGGTTGTGAAAAAGGACATTAGATAATTCCAGAAGATATTAAAGAATTGTATGCCTTACCACCAAAATACAAGAACAGAAAGGGAAGACGTGAAGAAACTAGGTTTCTTTTTGTTGGAGAATGCCGTAAGAGAGGTATGTCGGTGACATGCAGGAATTTTGCAAGTTGGTTCGAGCTTAATCTCCAAGACCAAGATTAGTTGTTTCATTTCTTTCAAACTGTTTATGTATGACTTGGTAACTTTGCATTTCTTTCAAACTAAGTAAAACTCGGAGTACAAATACGACTAATCTCGTTCTAAAAAATACGAATAATCCCATTCTTAAATTTTTTTATTTTATTTAGAATTTAGAAATTATAATTTATGGTGATATTGTACCATACTTTTAAGTGGGAAAAAATTAAACCATTCAGAATTTATAATCTTCATTGTATTTTTGAATCTAGATAAAACATCTTATATTTTTATGGTGATATTGATGACATTGAGCCTGTGTCATGCTGAAAGTTACAAAATAACATTTCGATATATATTTATGCATGAATACATTGAATATGCATCTAAGTTAAGTTAAATGTTGGGTACAAACAATAAAATATATGTTAAATTACGGTAAACTGATTTTAGTGTAAATCTCAAAAAGTGAAAGTTGAGGATTTTAGTAAAACTTAAAACTTGGGTGCAACTTATTTGGCGGATGCCATGTGAAACACGTGTAAAAAATGTGGTGATTTATATTTTGTTTCTAAAAAACCCATATAAAATTTCCCTCTAAAATAAAAAAAACCCTAGTTTTGATTTTCCTTCTGAAAATCATCATCTCTCTTCCCCAATAGACTAAGTCATGAAGCGATTTTTTTCTTCAACTTATTCTCTCTCTATATATATCTCTCCCTCTCTCTCTCTCTCTCTCTCTCTCTCTCTCTCAGAAATATGACCTCGGAAATATCAAAGGTGGATCCTTACTTTGGTGATATGAAGCGGGCAAAAAAATAATATGATTGGATCTTCAAAGTGGAGGATGGAATATATGGCATAACAACAAATTATACTTGTGGTGGAAAAATCAAAACGGAGATCGTCGAGCAAGGAAAATGGTTCTACATATGCAAAGTCTTTAAGGTGAGAATCGATGATGACAATGTATGCTACATGAAATTCGTTGACTACATTTACAAAATCTATGTTCTCTTCTCCGGATGATGGCTACCACATTCGAATAAGTGATGTGTTTTAGTATTTTAGTAGTTTTTATTATGGTTTTTACACGAGATTTATGGTTTTTAGTATGTATTCAGATCTTTTTGGCGTGAATTTGTGTTCTTTAGTGTTTTTACAGGAATCAAGTTTGGATGTGCGAAAAGAATGCATTTTGGATGGATTTCAAGCATCGAAGGAAGTTTCTTGAAGGCAGGAAAATATCCAAACAATTGAACAAGGATCGATCGGTCCCTGTCCCAATTTTCAGACCAATTTTTACCAAGAACCAGACCGAACTTATCTTGAACCGGGTTTCATTACTAAGACCTAGGCTCGTGTTTCCTATTTCAGAATGCTGTTTTTCTGAGTTTTGAGAGCAAGAGAGAGCTTTGTAACCTAAGGAGAAGAATCATCTTCCGTACTTCGAATCAGAGAAGAATTTTGAACCTTACTCATTGTTTATTGATTAATACATTGATTTCTCTCTTTGTTTTGATTTGTGTTGATACTCTAATCATGAGTGAGTAGTTTATTCGTTGGGTTTAGGGTTCTCACATAGGGATTCATGAATTGTTGACATAGAATTGTATGATTAGGGATTTAATCAATTAGATCTTCATATAGGATTGTTCGTAATGCATGAAATTAAATTGATCGCTTAGTTTCTTATCAAAGGTTGTTTAATGCCTAGAAAGTGTTTGATTAAACGCCTGAACGAATCCTAAATGAGCAATTTATCTTAAGCCAATGGAAGTTGATGTTTAAGTGAATTGTGAACCTATCAAACTTGTTTAGAATGCATGATTAAATTCTGAGAGTCAACGGAAGTTAGTCTCAAGGTTTCTAATACTTAGGGAATTGATACTACGGAAGTAGATCAATTCTACATTTGTGTTTGAGTTCAAGACAGTTCAAAACTTGTTCCCTATTCAATAATTCGAGTTTTCAATGAAATGTTTCCCTGAGAATACCCAATGTCCAAGTCTTCTTTTATTGATTTACAACCCATAGTCATTTGTTTTCTTTCTTTACATCTTAAATTTTGATTTACTGCATCTTTACCAAAACATCTTTTTCGCTTTATCCCGCTATTTGATCTAAAATTATATGTGCTACCTTTAGTCTCTTGTGGATTCGATCCCGAACCACTACAACGTACTTCTGTGCGCTTGCAGTGTTATCTCAAATGAAAACCTGAGCTATCAAGTTTTCTGGCACCATTGCCGGGGACCAATAGGTCATCTTAGAACTTAGGATCATTGCGTGCCTAAGGCATTTTTCTTTATTATGTTTAATCTCTTCTTTTTCTTCTCTGTTTTTGTGCTTTCATGTGCCTGAACATGCCTCATACTAGAAGCCAAGGGATCGCGAATCTTCTCGAATTCGAGCCTGAACCTTCGCGTCTACAAAGACAGAAGAAGAAAGAGAAGCTGCTGGAGGTTATTGAAGAATTTGAGTTTGCTGAAATCATGGGTGAAAATCTGGGAGAACACATTCAAGTTCATAAAAATCCTCTCTTTCCTGGAGTCCTTCGAGGAGGTAATCCACCTGCTGGTGGTGGTGCTAATAAAAGTGCTCAGCAAGCTGGCCAGCAAAATGTTGCAGCTGAGGGGCAACAACACGCAAATCAACCTCAACTGAGGATGACTTTGGCGCAATATGACACACCAGAGGCTGTCAATGCGAATTGTTCTGGGATTCGTCCACCTCCCATAGAGAGAAGAGACTTTGAGTTTAAGACTGGTCTCATTAACTTGGTCCAGCAGAATCAATTTCATGGGTTGCCATCACAAAACCCAATCCACCATCTGAATAAGTTTGAAGCCATCTGCAATACTATCCAGCACAACGGAGTACCTGCTGAAGCTATGAAATGGAGGTTATTCACTTTCTCTCTGAATGAAAAAGCTACAAGATGGTCCAATAGTCTAAAGCATGATTCTCTAAGGTCATGGTATGAAATCAAAGCTACTTTCCTTTGGCATTTCTTCACGAAATCAAGGTCCATGTCTCTCCGAAACAAGATTGCAGGATTTCACCAATTGGGTTCTGAGAGTTTTCATGCAGCTTGGGAAAGATTCAAGGAGTACCTCAATGATTGTCCTCATCATGGGTTATCAGATTGGAATCTCCTCAACATTTTCTATAATGGGGTTGAGGAGAAGTATCAGAATGCTATAGACACCGCGTGCAATGGTGATTTCATGACCAAGACTGTGGAGGAAGCTTACATGCTGGTGAATAACATGGCTAATAGCTAGGCCAATCGAAGATCAAACTATGATCGTGGTAGAGGAGTAGTGTCATCATATGCAAAGAGAAATGATGATCTGCAGTCAAAGCTCGATGAACTAATGAGGAGAGATCAGCAGGGAGTGAACTTTGTTGGGGAGTAGAATGATGCACCTGTGCTTCAAGAGCAGAAGTTGGGACAGATGTATTGTGGGAACCGAAATTCTCACTGTCAATGTTATGTGGTTCACGGACTCTGTTAGCCAAAGATCAACAGATCGAGACAGCGAATTAGCAAGTTATTGAGTAAAAAATACGAAAGTTAAACTGCNGATAACAAAATACGAAATACGAAATATATCGCGAACTGATATGAATTAACGATGAAGGAGTGACAGGATTCGTAAGATAGATTATCGTGAGCGAATACAAAGTAAAAACGAGAACGGATCTAAAGTATGCAGAAAGCGTAAACGGAGAGCGATTCG
>OVAN01015075.1:0-11577 GCA_900406275.1 Anastatica hierochuntica
TCTTCTTTTGATTTCGCATTTGCATCCTTTTACCAAACTTTCTTTTCCGCCTTAACCCGTATTTGATCTGGTAGTTCTTTGTACACATTGGTCCTTGTGGATTCGATACCCGAACNGCTTAACTGTACGTTTGCAGTGATTTCTTGGGTGAAAACTTGAGCCATCAGTTCTCACCTTATGGACTTGTTAACCAAATGTAGCAGTGCGGCTCACTTTAGGTATCTAGACCTCAGCTTCGCCTCATCGAGCAATAGAAATTTTGAGGACTGTTCTTGCTTCGTAAGGCTTAGGTTGACTCCAAGATTTCCTTTTAGTTTGTCCGTGTTTGTGGATCCTCCATGGGCCTGCCCTGGTTTTATTTGAGTTTTGGTATAGTAATTTAGATCTCCTTGTCCATCGGAAGTCCTCTCTCGGCTCAGTGGTTGGGGCAAGGAGTGGTGACCCCTAATTCGCTAGCTATGGTTTTTCATCTCCTTCACAGTTTGGCGAACTAAGTCAAGAGAAGTCTTCTGATGCAAATCGTGAGGGTTTTTTAGCCAGTCTAATCGTCTTATCAACTATCATAAGATGAAGTTTTTGTGGATAACCATCACACATATATATAGTTCAATAATGTCGAGTTTAAGACAAAGTAATAAATTGTTTCTTGTTTTGTTTGATACAATGGCCATTGTATATTGATATAAACACAATATAAATATATCAATATTTTCATGAATTCATATACAATTTCTATATACATCAACGAAATTTATATTTTACAATTTAAAAAGTTTATTAAATATTGAACCTAATAAATTTATAATATTTAGATTTAATGTATGGAGTGAATAATATTTTAAGGAGTTACGTAGTAAATAATTTTTTTGGTGTAATATATTTTGTAATTTTAAATCATTGGAATATTATCATTTCTTATTTTTGAATTCACAAAATAAATAATTTCACTAAATGTATATTAATTATACATGATCACACATATATATATATATATATATATATATATATTATGACTAAAATTTTAGAAATAATGCCACATGATTAAGATTTTAAAAATACATTCCTATCGTAGGATTCCGTTTCTTATAACCTTGAAAATCCAAATTACAAGAAAAATATAACCTTAAAATTTTATTGTACATAATATATATATTTTAAGAATAACAGATAATTCTATTTTAATATAATATATGCTATGGGTGAATTTGGTTTAATGAGCATGATGAGGGATATTTCTGCAGGTAAGAAGAGGGCACAAGGAAAAAAACAGATAGCAGACAAGTTTATCATCTCAAGTTCTCAGAGTCTTAGTGACCAGGATGAGCTTTAGAAGTTACAGGGTTTGTATAATGAATCTGATGAATCATCTCCATAAGTTACAATACATTTCTGAGGCGTGATGGATCGAAATCCACCATTGGACCCATAAGGACGATCATTTGGAACTACTGAGACTAGGGCAATGACCTGGCAGTTTGATCTCTATAGAAGATAAACTCCAAATATCTCTCATATATCATTTTCCTCATAGAGACAAAACAAAAAGAAAACTATATTCGCGATTTAGGGTTTGTTGGTTATGTAATTGTATCACGTAGGGGACTTAGTGGACGAATGGTAGTGATGTGAAAAAAGATGTTACCTTCATAGTGTTGTATGAATCTCCAAACCTTGTAGATTCCTATGTTGAATTTAATGGATTTTCTTTCTACTTCTCTTGTGTATATGGTAACCTGGTACAATATTTAAGACACGAAACATAGGAAAGAATGGAGAGAATTGTGACTTCTAGAGCTGAACCATTGTTGGCTTTAGGTGACTTCAATGAATTAAGAGGAAACCATGAGAAGAAGGTTGGTAGGATAACGTCAGAGAGAAGTTTAGTGGATTTCAGAAAAATGATCCAAACTTGCAATTTTGAAGATCTACGGCACGCTGGTAATGCTTTCTCTTATATTGGTAGCAGAAAGAAACACAATGTACAATGTTGCTTAGATAGAACTTTTGGCAATTATGAATGGTTAACTGCTCATCCGGCTTCTTAGAGTGAGCTCCTAGAAATTGGTATCTCAAATCATAGGCATGTTGTGACTAAATTTATGTGGAGGAATATCACATAATTCCTCAGTTTCGTTTTGATAGTCGAATGGTTCAAAGAGAAGGGTTCAATGTTGCGACGGTTAACGGTTCGAATAAAGGTATGTGTCTAAATAAGAGATTAATGAACTACTGTAAGGGGATATCTAAATGGAAGAGACGAAATAGGTTTAACTCCAAAGAAGAAATAGTCATTATCAAAGCTAAACTTGATAAAGCTCAAGAAGAAGGGGAGGATCATGACGGTCTGAGCAAGATTCGGAAACACCTTGGAAATGCTTATATAAATAAGGAAAAGTTCTGAAAAATTTAAAAGCTGTAACACATGGCTAAAGTGTGGAGATAGAAACACTCGGGTTTTTTTTGACACTACAAAGGAACGGGCTTCAATGAATCGAATGCTATCAATAATTGATGATAGTGGAAATGTTCGACATGGAGAGAATAATAGTGGCAAAGTGGCTGAGGCATATTTCACAGACTTGTTTGCATCTGAATTCAGTCCCTAGAACAATCATTTTCCCGTCAATATAGGTTTTGAAGCTCGTGTAACATCGAAAATTAAAGAAGATTTAACAAAATCAATTACGGTTGAAGAAATAAAGGTTATGGTGTTCTTTATATGAGCTACAAAAGCTCCAGGTCACGATGGATTTAATGGTTCTTTCTATCATACATATTGGGAGGAGACTAAAGATTCAACTGTGGAGGAAGTGAAATACTTTTTTGAAAAGGGTGAGCTGGATGCTGATCTCAACCATACGAACCTGTGCCTAATATCTAAGGTTTCTACCCCACGCTACATATCAGAGTATCGAATGATCTCTCTTCGCAATGTTAGTTATAAAAATAATATCAAAACTTTTGGTAACACAGTTGAAACCACACTTATCGAGCTTCATCTTGGAGGAGCAAGTGGCTTTCTTTCCGGGCCAGATGATAACTGATAATGGGTGTGATTGGTTAAGGCTGTAGAAATTTTTACTTTCATGTAGAATTTTAAAGTGATGATTTGTCCAATCATACTTTTAACACTTTAATATTTTTAAAGTCCTAAATAGTCTCCTAGTATTTCTCACAGTCAAAATCTTTTCTATTCTTTGTTAATACGTGACTTTTTTCACAGCAAAATAATTGTGACTTTTGCTTTTTTTTTTCTTAAAGTCACAGTTTTTAAAGTTACATCAAAAAAATTATAACTATATTTTAACAGTAAAAGTCTAAAGTAAAAGTCTCAAACAATCAACCCCAATGTGATTGTGGCTCATGAGCTCATGCATGTTCTAAAGGTAAGAAAGCGTTCTTCTTCTTCTTACTTAGCGATAAAAACCGATATCACAAAAGCGTATGATCGTTTGGAGTGCGATTTCCTACAAGAGACAATGCATCGAATGGGCTTTGATATACGTTGGATTGAATGGGTAATGACTTGTGTAAGAACCACTTCTTTTTCTGTTAATATTAATGGTTGTCCTAAAGGAGATATACGACCACAACGAGGAATACAACAAGGGGACCTTTTATCACCATACTTATTCATTTTATGCGGAGAGGTTTTAAGTCATTTACTTAAAAGAGCAGAGATGAAAGGGGAGATAAAAGGATCAAAATCAGGAATGGTAGTCCTCCATTACACACTTGATGTTTGCGGATGATTCTCTCTTCTTTTGCTAGCGAATCTGAAAGAAGTTTCCAAGATCAAAGATACATTCTTTCAGTATGAGATGGCCTCCGGACAGAAGATCAACACAAGGAAGTCATCCATCTATTTTGGTAAACGTGTTCCTGATGCACAAAAGACTAGAATTCGAAGACTTCTTCAGATTTTTATTAATGGAGGATGCGAAAGCACTTAGGACTATCAAAACAGTTTGGCCGTAAAAAGTATATTTATTTCAGTACATTATAGAGAAAGTAATCGAGAGAACAAGAGGTTGGAGTAAGAAATACTTATCGCAAGCAAGAAAGGATATTCTTTTAAAAATAGTGGTCACGGCTCTGCCCGTTCACACAATGAATTGCTTAAAGCTGTTGATAGCTATATGTTATAAGATTGATCAAGTTTTTTCAAGCTTGTGGTGGAATGGGTCGCAGGAAAGAAAAGGCATGCATTGAGTTGCGTGGGGGAGGGGGGAAATGAGCTTTAAAAAAAAAGAAGGATTGGGTTTTAGAGATGTGACAAAGTTTAATGATGCTATGTTACTAAACAAGCATGAAGATTGTTGTATAATACGAATAGTCTTATGGATAGAACTCTTTCAGAAAAATGTTTCAAAAATACATTGATTCTTACTGCAAAGAAAGGTAAACAAACTTCTTTTGGTTGGCAATCAATACTTTAGGGTAGAGAGTTGCTGTTAAAGGGTTTAAGAGTGGTAGTTGGGATTGGGAAGCTACCAAAACATGGACTGATCCCTGGCTTCCCTGAGACTCTCCCAGAGCTCCGCGGAAGATACATGATAATCAGGTTGGTGTTGAAAGCATGTCAAACTTATTTTTTCCGAATCAAAATGCTTGGGATATTGACAAAGTTGCTGTTGTAGCTCATCCCGAGGATGTTAATCATGTTATTTCACTAAAATTACCTCCCTTTAAGTGTTATGACTATCTAGGATGACATTACACTATAAATGGAACATATAGAGTTAAGTATGGTTACTATGTATCAATGCATAATAACGATGAGAATGGTAAGATTATCAATCCTTCTCACAGTGATCCTGAGTTTAAATAGAGGATCTGGAAGTTAAGTACTGCTCAAAAACTCAAAATTTTCATTTGGAAAATGTTATCAACAGCTCTTACTACGGGCGAGAAACTAAAACAATGGAACATTCTGAATGATGATCTTTGTCGAAGGTGTACAGTGGATGTGGAAACTACAGAACATTCGTTTTTCTAATGTCCATATGTGGTGAAAATATGGTGAGCAGAAAATACGTATATGACTTGTCTACCAGATCCTTTGGTCAGTTTTGAGGTGAAGATGAATGAGATACTTGAATGCCAGAAGAGTAAAGTCTTATCGGATTTCATGAAGAATCTTCCAATTTGGACGCTGTTGAGAATATGGAAAAGTCGAAATAGATTGGTGTTTCGGAAACAGAAATCACCATGGGAGACATAGGTGTAACTTGCTATAACTGAGATATGAGAATGAATCTGTATAATGTTGGAGGTATCTCCGCAAGTCATGAAGAGTTTCAGTTACAACATTCAACAATTGAGATGTTGGATAAGGCCACCGGAGGATTGAATTAAGTGTAGCTATGATGGTTCTTTTCGAGGGAACTGTTTCAAATCAACAGCTAGGTGGGTTATTCACAATCATGAGGGTGTTTTCATGGGAGCAGGGCAAGCTACTGGTGCGTATTTAGATTCACCTCTAAAGGCAGAGTTTCAGAGCTTGTTAACGACTATTCAAAGTCTATGGTGCAGAGGTTTCAAAAAAGTCATTATGGAGGGAGATAGTGAGATGGTCCTAGAAATAATACAAGGAAGACTTTTAAGGTTTGACACAACAAATTGGACAAGGGATATACAGAGATGGCTATTTAAGTTTAATCAACTTCGGTTGGAATAGACGCAACATGAAGGAAATAAAGTGGTTGATGATTCGGTCACTGTCAAAATAGACTAGAATGGATGAAGATGACCTTGTTGAAAGCTTGGACTAGAATGGCGACCTCTCCAATAGCTCCCTATTTTGACAGTGACCGAATCAACCCCGATCAACATAGACTAGAATGGATGAAGATGACATTGTTGAAAGCTTGGAAGATGGAAGGACGAGCAAATCCAAGGATAAATGATGACGATATGGTCGAGTTCTTTTTCCAAGAGGAGTACCATCTTCGCTCAGTCTTAGAAAATGGTTTGTGAACCTTTAGAGACTAGATCGTTGCTGTTGATCGGTGGAAAAATGTGAACCAACCAACTTTCCTTCAAGAGATTTTCTTCTGGGTACAAATCTCTAACCTCCCAATCGACTATCAGTCGAATGCTATGATAGAAGAGATTGGTAGTGTAATAGGAGAAGTAAAGGATATAAGGAAGCAAGAAGCTACTAAAGATTCCCCTGGAGAAGTTTGGATAAAGGTTAAAATGGAAGATACCTCGAAGATTATATTAGTCCAGTATGTTACTTTGGACAAATCAGAGCCACCATTGAAGATTAGGTTCACCTACAAGAAGTTGCGGAAGTTTTGCTTCACTTGCAGACCTTTGGCTCATGATTCGGTCACTGCCAAAATAGGGGCGTAATCAATGAGCTTCCTTTGCTGCCACCAAATGAAAGAGTTGGTGAAATGTCGGAAGCTCGATCTACTATGAATACACCAGGTCAAGAGTAGAGACTTGAAGATGAGACTATGGGGGAAAACACTGCAGGAGATTATACTGGAACAATGCACTCACAAACAGAGACTGAAAATATATTTGATGTTGGACCTGCTCCGCTAATGGTCCCTCCACTTACCATTCGTGAAGTTGGTTCATATGCAGTAGCTGTTGGTTCCAAGAGGAAGGCAAAAAGATGCCTAGTGAGGATCAGACAGCAACAAGTAAGCAAAGTGTTGCTGGTAATTTTGGAGAAGGTGAAAGACCAATCAATAGACAATTAAGAATTGGAGAACCTCTTAACCAAGATAGAACTCAACCACAAGATCATACTATCTCTCAGCAACAAGGGAGAGTGGAGACCCCGAAACCACCCCTAGTATGATGAGGTTACTACATTTGAATAGTCAGAGTATGAGGAGCACCATGAATAAGAATTTTCTTTTTGATCTAAGAAAGAAGTATAAGCATGATATTATGCTCCTCATAGAAACTAAGAGCAGTTGTGAATATGTAGAAGAAGTAGCTGCTAAATTAGGATATGCCCATCATTTTGTGTATGCTTCTAATGGGCTAAGAGGTGGGATGAAACTTTTTTGGGATGCAAGGGTGTCAGTTTCTTTTGGCTCTCAACCTTCTCTATATAATATTGATCTGATAATAGAAGAAGATAGTTTCTTGTACTATTTTGCATATGTGTATGGTCATATTGATAAAACAATGAGAAACACGTAGTGGAAACAACTTGTTGAAAGAGAAGAGAAAGGAATATATGCGGGCGGGCCAAGGCTTTATATGGGGGATTTTCATGATATTAGAAGTAATGAAGAAAAGCCAGGAGGGCCAGTAAGACATGCTCACTCTTTCAGGGTTTTTAACTCTATATTTGATAGACTTGGCTTGCAGGATATCAAGACTTATGGTGGAAAATTCACTTGGGCTAGAAAGTGATGGAAGCACAAAGTTAAAACGAGGATAGACAGGGCCATTGCAAATATGGAATGGCTTGAACAATATCCAAATGGCCACATTCAATTGTGAGATTGGTATGGTTCAGACCATCACCCCTTATTGCTAAATAGTAATGATAAAACATGGTTTGGCAGGAAGTTCTTCACTTATGATAACAGATGGGGACAAGCTATATATGCAAGGAGGTTAATCAAGGAAATATGGGATAATGTCTGTCATGCTATTGCCCCATAAGATTTGCCACATGCCCTAAAAAATACAGACAATGTCTTGCTGAATGGAAGAAAAACAATCAACTTAACTCGCAGAAGACAATCACATAACTTCAAGATAAGATAAGAAATGCTTATGATTTAGATTCCCCAGATTTTGATTACATAGATTTACTAAATGGCCAACTTAAATTTCAATAGAAAAAGGAGGAGGAATACTTGCGTCAAAAGAGAAGAGTGCAATGATTGGCAGGTGGGGACAAGAACAAAAATTTCTTCCATGCAGTAACATGACAAAGAAGGGCACTCAACCGTATTACCTCAATACAAGATGAGAATGAGAACTTTACTATTCAAGAGGATGAGATGAAAAAAAAGGGTTATTGTCTGTTATTTTCAGGATCTATATTCTTCTGACAATTCTATTACCTCTGCAGACTACCAAAGACTTAGAAGAATAAACTGAAGGGTTACTGAGGAAATGAACCAGCATCTCATAAGGCTAGAGGTAGTTCATCAGGTGATAAAGCAAATGAATCACAATAAGACAGCAGGTCCATATGGGCTAGGGGCTGGATTCTATCAACACTACTGGGATACAATAGACAAAGGTGTTGTCGATTCTATCTTATATTTCTTTAATACTGGGAACTTGTACCCTGAGCTAAGTCACACCAATATTTGCCTAATACCTAAGATAGAGAACCCAACCTAAGTGAAAGAGTATCGCCCCATCAGCTTATGCAACATCTCTTACAAAATCATTTAAAAATTCTTAGCTGAGAGGCTTAAGCCATGGTTGCATAAAATTATCTCCGAAAAGCAGTATGCTTTTATTCCAAAGAGATGCATCACTGAAAATGTTCTTTTTACTCATGAACTGTTACATAGTTTAACTACAAGACACAAGAAGTATAAGTTCATTGTAGTGAAGTTAGACATAGCTAAGGCTTTTGACAAGTTGGAATGGAGTTATATAGAACACATGTTAGAGGCTTTGGGTTTCTCTGATGTTTGGTGCAATTGGATAATGGCATGTGTTAGATCTGCTATGTATTCTGTTCTTATAAATGAATCTCCTATAGGACATATTAGACCAAGTAGGGGAATAAGGCAGGGTGACCCTATATCACCATATCTATACCTCTTATGTACTGAAGGGCTCTCAAATATATTGTTGAATTACAGGAGAAGAGACTATATCCATGGTTTCCAAGCAAGCAGAGGCAGCCCACCAATTACCCATATGTTGTTTGCAGATGACTCTCTGCTCTTTTGCAAAGCAGAGGAACAAGAATGCACTAAAGTGGTAGAAGCTCTACAGATCTATGAAAAAGTATTTGGACAACAAGTGAATTTTACCAAATATGCTATTATCTTCAGCAAAAATACTCCTAAGAATTTAAAGGATGCCATTAAGACTATTTTTGGCATCACAAAAGTAAGTGGGATAGGTAAATATTTGGGGCTCCCAGAGATTATAGGAAGAAATCCTACCATGTTATTTAATTTCCTCAAAGAAAAAATTGAGAGTAAAATAGACAATTGGTCAACTAAGTTTATGTCTTTGGCAGGGAGGGAAGTATTAATAAAGGCAGTAGTCACTACTATACCTAACGATGCAATGCAGTGCTTCCTTATCCCTAGGAAACTTCTGAATCAAATGACACAAATTATAAGGAGATTCTGGTAGGCTTCAACAAAAGACAAGCGAAAAATCCCCCTGGTGTGTTGGGAAAAGATCACTAAGTCCAAAAAAGAGGGAGGAATTGGTATTAGGGATCTGCATCATTTTAATAGGGCCTTAGTAGGGAAACATGCATGGAGACTATTAAAGAATCAAAACACGCTTCTGGCCAAGATCTTTAAGTCAAAATATTATATCAAGTGTTCGTTTATGGATGCAGGTCAAATAAGAAGATCCTCATTTGCATGGAAAGGAATCAAGCAGGCTTATGCACTTATCAAAGAAGGCACAAGATGAATGATAGGTTCTGATACAAGCACTAGAGTATGGGAAGACAGATCGATGCCAATGAAACCATCAAGAGCACCAATGCCAGCTAATGTAAGAGTCCCTCAAAATCTCATGGTATCTGATTTGTTTATTGATGGGTACAAGCAATGGGATAAACAAAAATTCAAGAATTACATTCACCCATAGGATATATCCAATATTAGGAGAGTTGTTCCAAGTTTAACAATGCAAGAGGATACAATGGAGTGGCAGCTACCAAAGATTAGTGATTACACTGTCAAGACAGGGTACTACCATAGTCGATCTTGCCAGAATGCTCCACTTTCTACTGAGTCCTCTTTTGCTGTGAACTTTCTGCAGATTTGGTAACTTCCTAATGCACCAAAAATAAAATTTTTTGGTGGCGAGTGGCGCATCAGGGGTTAGCTGTTGGTGAGGAATTAAAGAAGAGAGGGATGAATGTGGATGATACATGTTATTTATGTGGAGAAGAAGTTGAAACAGTGTAACACCTGCTCTTTAAGTGTAGAGTCACAAGAGAAATTTGGAGCTTATCACCATTGAGACATCAAGCAGAGACCATAAGATCTCACAACACATTAGAAGGAAATATCAATTGGGTGCTGAGATCTAATGAGACCTTCCAAATAATAGAAGCAACCTAGTAGCTGTAATAGGGTGGCGAATTTGGAAGATGAGGAACAAGTTAATCTTTCAAAATGAAAGAGAGCCAATTCCTCAGACAATTGCAAAGGCGGTTGCAGATATGAAGGAATGGACATAGACAAATAAGAGACCAGAGGAAGGAGAAGACCAGACGACTTGTAGAGGTAGTGACTCAAACAGGCAGCTAGATACCCATTTGGATAACACATACATGGTTTGCCATGTAGATGCATCATGGGTCTCTACGACAGAGAGAGCTCGTATTTCTTGGATCCTTTCTAATCATGTAGGTAAGCCTCTAATGCAGGGTTCAATGTCGACAAGTCCTTTGAGCAGTATGGTGGAAGCAGAAGCTTATACTTTAAGGGAGGCAGTCTTACAAATTAGAAGATTGGAATATTACAAAGTCATCTTTAAAGGGGATAATCAAGTTATCTACGGGCTTCTGCAGAAGTGGAACAAGTCACGCTATAGCCATGGAGACACCATTCAAGAAATATTGGAGTATATTCAAGACCTGAAGAATCTATCAGTTGATCCCTACCATTTTGAGTTTCAACATATAAACAGACAAGAAAACACAAAAGCTGATGAACTGGCAAAAGAAGCAAGGAGGATCAATGCATAATATAGAGTTGTTTGATTGTACTTCTCTTGATTCCATTTCATTAGTTGTATCACTCTGCTTAGAGAACATTGGAATCTTTGTGTTACTCTTTGATCAACTAAAATGAGCAAAGTTGATGTTGGGGTCAAAAATTGTCCCAACGAAATCGATGCCTGAAAAGGACTACGAAAACGATGTTTTCTCCTTCGGACACAGGAATCGTAAGAATATCTAAAAATTATGAGATTCTCATCGTTCAGGCTGTCTCTTCCCGGCCTGGCTTCAAAGCTTCAGAGATAGTCGATCACGACCAATCTCCGCATAAAGTCTGTCCGTCCGCAAGCAGCTAGAGCTTCCAAGTGCCAAGGTTAGCATCGATGGTCCTCAGGTAACTCTCATGAGGCCAAACGATACATCCTACGGAGCGATACAAAACCACCAAAAGCGTTAAAGAACCGAGTCGCTTCGAAGAAGTGTCTAAACGCCGATTGACGCCAAACCTACGAACGAGTCTTGGAACCGATTGACGACTGAACTGGAGACCGATCTAGACGTCGATTGGAACCAAGGTCGGAGGTCCGTCTTGGCACCAATTGGTGCCAAGACAAGGACATGGTCTTGGCGCCAGTTGGCGCTGAGGCGCGGATAATGTTCAACCGTAGTCCGTTGACTGAACCAAGTCCTTTCCGATCGTCATTTCCTTCGAA
>OVAN01015076.1:0-11577 GCA_900406275.1 Anastatica hierochuntica
TTTGTCATAATAATGTACTAAGATTTTAAGTCTGTCATTAAATTATAAAAAATTTGCCATATCAGTAATGCTATTGTAGTAATTTTTTATAATTTTTTTTGTAAAACAGATTTTTCATAAAGTTTGCCAACACGTAAAATAAATCTACTACCAAATAAAACCATAAATCTGTTGATTTGATAATAAGTCTATCCAAAAAGTTTGTCGTATACAAATAAGTTTGTCGTTCTTCATTAAGTCTGTTACCAAGTGACCAAAAAACTGTCAGAAGACTAGTAGACTACCACATGAAGAATTTTATTTCCTGGAAAAAACTGCCAACGAAAAAAAAATCTACTACAACGTGTGACAGTTTTTTGTAAATATAACTCTCATATTATATAAGTCTATATAAAAAAAACTATCATATATAATAAATCTGTTTTCCCCAAACAACTCTGTTACTTACCCACGCAGAGTTTGATGATAGGTTTTTTACCAAACACAAAAAATTGAAGTCATTTTAGTAATTGTTTAAATATTATTTTTGAAAATAATAACTTCAATTACAAAGGATTGTAGGGCATTTTAGGTATAAAAAATATTTTAGTAATTAAAAAAAATATATGTGTTAGTGTAGTCATAATGATATGATTTTGAGTCATTTTAGTAATCTTCCCTAATATAAACTACTCATACAAAACTTAACCACACAACAATATTTATACAAATATGTATCCAGGAAACCATATTCGTCGTCAAATTCGTCCACGAAATCATGTCCATTGATACATCATCACATTGGACAAAAAATCATGAATAACATGTAAAGCAATGTCAATCATGATCAGATCGAAATGGTAACTACGTTCATTATACAAAAATTACTACAATTATCTATTTAGTGTGTTGGTATGTGTCCACTAAAACTTGTCATGTACAATTTATTCATAGAAACTTTAATCACACAACAATATTTATTCAAATATGTATCCATGGAAACCATATTCATTAATTAATTTTTCCACGAAATTATGTCCATTGATACATCATCACATTGGACAAAAAAAATCATGAAGAGCATATAAAGCAATGTCAATCATGATCGGAACGAAATGGTAACTACGTTCATTATACAAAAATTACTACAACTATCGATTTAATGTGTTGTTATGTGTCCACTAAAACTTGCCATGTACAATTTATTCATAGAAAATTTAATCACGCAACAACATTTATTCAAATATGTATCCATGGAAACCATATTCATTAATTAATTTGTCCACGAAATCATGTCTACTGATACATCATCACATTGCACGAGGAAACTTGGGACCAAAATGCCCACTGAAACATGCCTAATACACTTTGTTCATATACTACAAAACAATATTTATTCAAATATGTATCCACGAAACCATATCCATTACAAAATTTTCGCGAAATCATGACTACTGATACATCATCACAACCAAAACTAGATCTAGCCTTCTACCTAAACGTCATTTAGATCTTAACCCATAACTTGTTCAATATTAATAAAGTAGAAGAAACCACCATCAAAATTAATAAATAAGAGAAGAAAAATCGAAGATTTTTTATTTGAAAACAATAAACAAAAACAAACGATATGCATAAGAGATGGAGAAAGAAATTCATACATGGCCTTGATAACGAATTGTAAAAAAAAACTAAAACCAGATCTACTCCTCTTTCTAAAATGATTGAGAAGAAAAAACATAATCAGAATGAATCATACTCAAAAATATTTGTTGTTGCATTTGAATTTTTTTTAAGAGAAATCAAAGAAGATAATAAAAATGAAAAGAGAGGGGAGAAAGAAGAATAAAAAGCTGGAAAGAGAAAAACAAAAATAATTAAAAGTTGGAAAGAGAAAATGAAGAATAATTAAAAGCTGGAAAGAGAGATGGAGAGAAAAGAGGAGAAAGACATAAGAGTAAGAGATGAAAGAGAAAAGAGTAAGGGAGATATTTTAACATAGAAATGTATGTGGGTGTAAAAAAGTATCTATTTTGGGAATTAAGGTGGAAAAAAATATCTAGTTTGGTAGTTAGTTTAAATATTATTGTACAATTTTAGATTTTTAATTCATAATTGGATCTGAAATTAACAAATTAATAATTGGACTTGATGAAAATGAACCATAAACAAAATAACAATATTAATTTCCTAATTAATGTTTTTCTTTTGGTTATATAAGTCAACAAGTCTTTACGTATTGCAATTCCCATATTTCTAAGAGGATTTGATAGTTGTGGTTATTTACTTCCCCAACATATGCGACTATTTTTATTCACACTAATTATTAATTAATTACCTAAGGGATTATCTTTCAACCCACAACGCTCCGCATAAGTGTATTGGTGAAAGAACCCCTCTTTGCCATGTCTCACATTATTGGTGAAAGAACTCCTCTTTGCCACGTCATCTCTGTGTGACCCTAAACAGAAACCGTTGAGTATCGACACCCTTTCTCACATGGAAAAATATGATCTTATTTTGCTTTCTCTATTTATACAGGTGGTTAAGGAGAGATGATGTTCTCATATTATCTCCAAAATAATATTCTTCAGATCGATGTATTACCTTCCATTGTTTCCTTTGTGTATTTGATTTTGCAGTTAATAAATGTTAACTTTCTAGATTGTTCTGGCACAGGTGATACTTGGTCAAGAACAGTAGATGCTCAAAGAAACTTCCAAGGAAGCAAGGAACGGGGTTTCTTTAGCAAGGAACTTTGACAAGTTAGTTTTCAACATAAGATCTAATCCCATCACTAACAAACATACTTTCAATTCTTATAGAAGTCTAGAAATATAGAAATGATATTGACTTTAGTATGAAGATCCAAACTTGAGTTAATCCAAAAAAATTTTGAATCTATGTATGTATATCTTTATGGTGTCACAATTTTTTTTTCAAATATCTTGAGATGTGCTTTCATACACGTGTTTTCATCTCTTTCTTGAGACATTTATGTGATGAGCTATTCTTCAGAAGACATGTGTGTCCATCTTGCATGATCCGCCGCCAAAGGAAGTCAAACTTCACTGCTTCATGTCTTCTCCGAGATGACTACACCGCATCGAAGACAACTGCACCACTGCACCATCCGATTCGTTACTCCTCCACCCACAACTTCCTTCACCGTTCTCGATCAAAGCTAAGTTTGATAAAGATCAGAAGAAACCAAGAGCTATTCTCTCTCTCTAGAAGATGTAGAAGAGAGAAGAGAGAGAGAGAGAGAGGGAGAGAGAGAGAGAGATGCTTTATGCTGATTTTTTCACTTCGTTTAGCTAGATTAGTAAATAAGTAAATGTTACGAATTTTTTTTTGTTTTAAATAGTGTAAAAAATGGGAAACAAAAGAATGGAACTCCACTGGAGATCGACACCAACACCTGATCTATTGGGCTATGGAGTCACTTTGTTCTCCATTGTTTAAAGTTTTAATAAATAAATAATTAAATATTACATAAGATATTTTAGATTTTCTTTAAAAGAAAACTGAAACTTCCTCTTGAATATGAAAAACAAACTTTTATAGATGAACAAACATGAATTTAAAATTAAAAGAAAAACTTTATAAGAATTTAAAAATAATAGAGCCCTTTTCACTCTTTTTTACTAACCACTAAATTCATAGTACATTTTCTTGAAACTTCTAAGACAACTCATATAGACAGAAAATAGAACTTAAACGCATGGTTCTAATAGTTTTAATCACTTAAACCATGATTTGAATCTCTTAAAATAAATTTCTAAAATGTTGACAGAACAAAAGAAGATTAAATCATTAAAACCATACCGAAGACGGAGTCTTATGACTTCATATCTGACCCAATCCTATGTTGCTACGTGGAAATCCATTGAGTTTAAGGGATTCATGTCTTTATCACAAGAGAAGTAAAGTTAAATTCAACTATGCTTGAACTTCTGTTTAACTTGATCAATGTTAATGGATTTGTATGTTTATTCATTTCTTTGCAGCTCGAATGATAGAAATCTGAATGATGGAATGAGACTTATTATAGCGACATTCGTAGGAATAGTTACCGGTTTCTTCTTGGGATATATTTCCCTATATTGTCACTAAAAAGTAAGCTATATCTTTATCTCTTTTGTTCATGGTTTCCTCTCAAAACTTTATGCTTAATGTGTTTCATTTATATGCTCCAACTTTAAATTTTATCTACTAAATTTGCCATCTAGCATTCTTCGTTCCGCTAATATTACAAGAGTTTTGTCAGTGTTCGTTAGTTTTTCCCAAGTTAGACCCAAAAAAGTGTATACAAACTCACGTCGGGGTAGACAAAGGGTTCGATCCTCACCCTAAAAGACGAAACAACAAAGACAGCTAACACTACCCATTTATGGCAAACACTTACTTCCAATTATGTCACACATTTTCAATTAGTCAAATGAAAGTAAAAAAAGGCGAAAAAGTGCAAGTCAATAAAGCCAACATAATTTTATAAAATTCAATCTACCACAAGAGCCGCGCATAGCGCGGCGGTATCCCCTAGTACTAATTAAAAGGGGTTAATTCTAGCCTCTCATCATATTCACGTATGTAAAAATGTGAAGTTCACTAAGCGTGCCACATCAGTAGCATTCCCTTCCATTCTGAATGTGAATGTGCGTCTTAGAAATGAAACCCAACTCTCCCCAAATACTAACTAATGGGCCAGAGTTTCAAACGAGACTTGTGGCCCAAATTAGAACCAAAAAATCATGATCGTCTTCCTCCTATAATCGCCTCCATCCTCAACCTCCGACGATTCATTTACGCATTCTTCCTTCTACCGTAACTCACCTTCTCCATTTCCTAATGTAAATCGACTTTTAGCTTCTAACATTGATGAAGGCTAGATTTCGCTAGTGATTAACTCAATTTCAAGTTTTAAATTTATAAGCCTTAATCACTAACAATCCCCACTAACCGCAAGTATAAGGCTATGTCGATTGCAGTATTTAAGGGTCGAACCCACGAGAACTAGAGACTCAAACACTAGGAATAGACAATACTTCCTAAGCTAAGCAAATAACAAGAGAGAGGTAACGGTTGATACTTAAAATAAATGAAACACAACCTAAATAAACAAGCAAGCACAAGATGGAAGAAATCGATCTTGAGACATGGAGATTGTTTAGAGTGAAATCCAAGAATAGAAATGGGTTTCTATAGACTTTATTAGATGGTCGAAGCTATTCCTAGGCCAAGGATCCCTCTATAATCGATCAATCCACTCTCGTGACGGAGATCTATTCGCCTATACACATTACAAGGCTCAACTCTCGTTTGTTGCCTATCTAAACATGTATGTGATAGTGAGTCTCAAGCCCTTTTAGCCATCTAGCACCTAGGTAACATCCACTCTCATGGGCCCAAGTGAAGTACATAGACCTAGTTCTCTCAGGCATTTCATCGAACACTTTCTAGGCGTTTTTGAGCAAGCAATGAACTTTAAAGAACTAAACTAGATCTAGTAGGAATCTATGCCAAGATCTAGTCTAATACCCATTACAATCTTAGATCTAACCTTAAACTACCATATCTCAAGATCTAATGTTCTCTAATAACTAAGTGATGCAATCCTGACCAGCTTATTTCTCAGACAACAAACAAACCGAGTAAGTTGCCTAGAAAACAGATTTGACGTAGGAGCACTCCGAGGAGCATATCTCTCTAACCAAAGAGTATTAGGCAACAAGCTCAATTTTTCTGGAAACCTTACTCTTCAGGGTATCTTTACATACTGGAGTTATTATAATGACAATACAGATGCGAGAGTTATGAATTTTGTAAACTGGACGTATCTGATTGGTCACGAACTGGACGTATGAGCGCTCCAAAGAGCACTTCGACCAAACCAGAATGTTTCAAGCTATGATTCAACCTGTTTTAGATTCTCAAGCCATCAAGAGACCAAGGCAAGGTGAAATCACTTAAAAAGAAGCTGGGAAGAAATAGTTATGAATTTTCAAAGTCGACAGATTTTCAGATCATTCGACGAGCCTGTCCGTGTAAATTCAAGCTTAAATCATCCATGTAAGGGAAATTCGACCAGACCATTATCATATTGTTTCTGACTCGTTCTCATCAAGAAAACCAAGTAATTGAGGAAGAAAACTAGGAGGATTCGACCAAGATGTTAATTGCTCGGTTTTCAGCATTCAGTTCATTGGTTTTTTGATTTAGATTTTTAATTATTTCTGGTTTATTTAGGCGAAAATTAGGTGTTATTTTATGATTTATTTTCATGGAACCCTAGGAGAATTAGACTTATTTAAGTTGTATTCTGCAGACATTGAAATTGATTCATCGAAGTTTAATCTAGAAAAGAGAAGTTTCTCTTCTTCTTTTTTCGTGAATTTGAGTGTGTCATATCTCAATTCACAACCTTCTGGTGTGTAATATCCAGAAGAAGTTTTTCGCCAAAGAGTTATTTCTCTAAGGGTCATTTTCTGTTTTAGATCAACAAAGAGTTAATTCTCTAGATCTATTACACTTCTATCTTTCTATCAATCATCCTCTTCTATTCTCATCCTTAAAACCTCAGAAAAACCAACAAAAACATCAGAAGTTTCGATCTCTCCTTCAGAAGATCAAGGGACTAGGAATCTCCCATCCAATATTGCATCACTAAGACCCATGGAAATCCAAGAAGTATCACAAGCTTCTTGAGAATCCATGCTTGAAGTGAGTAGAAAGTGAGAAGAGATAAGGAGAGAAGAGATGAGATTATTAAAAGCAAAGAAACACAAGAAGGTCCAAGAAAAATCCTAAATTTTTGATAAAGGAAGAATCTTGGAAAAAGGGAGAAAAGAGATGAAGAACAAAGAAGAACAATAGATTAAAGAGAAGACAAACACATGAATGATTTAAAGAGATTTAAGCACAAAGTGTTTACAAATCTCTAAATCAATCTTAGAAACATGAAGAACACACAAAAAATACAAAAACACACAAGCTTAGGTAGCACAAAAGTTCTTGGAGGCTTAGAGGATGTATTTATACTAAAAGGGAAGAGAGGAAGCCCTAAAAATTGTTTTTTTCGGACAAAGGCAACGAGCCATCGACCTCCTAGGTCGATGGGAGCTTGCATGAGGTCGATGGGAGCTTCCCTTTAGTATCAAGAGGGTTTTTTTTTGCTGGAAAGGTGACCATTCATCGACCTTGGGTGGCCAGGCATCGACGTGGAGGTCGATGGGAGGTTCCTTTTACAGCTTCTTCTTCTTGTTCTTTCGATTGCCGTCAGAATGACGTATTATTTGCATATAGTCTCTTCTCCACTTACACTTGACTCTTGATTCTCTTTGTTTCTTCACCATTTAAGCATCAAGAATCCATCATCCCAATTTCTCAAGTTGCTCATTCAAAGGTTGCACCTACAAATGCAAAAGAATGCAATGCAAAGACGAAAATCCTAAATTAGACTCAACTTAGAAACTTTATGAATTCTAACACCTAAATGCATTATATACAACCTAAATGCAACTAAAACACATACTAAATGATGTTAAATATGCGTTAAATTATGTACACATCAAACATAGACGCCATTTCACCTCCCACGCCCAACTACACATCTTATGTCGTAATGCCTTTAATATCCACCATTGCCACAATAAAGGGCCTCATCCTCAAACCTATAAAGTCATCCAAACCACACCCAACCAAAAATCTAAACCTACCTACTGCATGTACCATCTAGAGTCAAGGTAACAGTCGGAGCCATGAACAAAAGCTCTAACAAAGGCAAGGGCATGAATATGCTCTTAATCAACTCTGAGGTATGTACCTTCGTATTCTCCCAATTCGAATTAGAGACAATTGGCTTGAATGGTGAGATGTATGTAGGATCCTTTGACTCGACAGAAGAAAGCAAATAGATTCATCTAATTGAGATTTGGAGCTTCAAGACATCTGGGTTTCTTCTGGTGAGATCAAAATATAATCATTCTCATATTGTTCAGATAGGTTTGTGGATGATTGTGATTGTACCGAGTAAGAAGTGCCATCATAGATACGATCTTACTATTGCACTTGGTATTTCTTGCAAAATTTCTTCTGTTTAGGTCATTTGGTGTTTGGGTACTTAATTTGAAAGAAATGGAAGTGTATGAAATCAGAGAAAGAACTCAAAACAGAGTAAATCATATGATTCTCGGAATCGATAGCGAATGAAATAGATCGAGCTATGGCGAAGGAGGCTTGTCGTGAAGTTACAGATTATGTAGCTTCACAAATCAATCACTTTTCGGAAAGAACAAGAGGATCGAGTTCAGATCGGGCTGAAAATTCATTAGCCGAGTTGAAATTGTTGCAAGAAAATGATGGAATTGTAGCCTATAATGAAAGGTTTGAACACATCAGATCCATAGTAGATTTGCCTGAGAAATATTTGGTTAGTCTGTATGTGGAAGGCCTAAAAGAGAATACCCAGATGAATGTTAGAATGTTTCAGCCCCAACCCATCGGCCAATGCTTTTCAATAGGTAGATTGTACGAAAAAAATCCATCCTACAAAATCAGATTCAGTGGCTACAAAGGAAGTGATTTTGACTCCAAAAGAAGTTTCCGAAAGAGAGAAGCTTGATCGTGAATGCAAGGGAATGGTTATGCCATTTTCATTTGACAACGAGAGATTGATGAATGAAAAGGACTCGGTTCTGATAATGAATTGTGATATAACGGTACCACAAGATCAAACAACAATTATCCATACAGACTCAAGTGGCCAGAATCATTGTAGTTAACAAGAGGACTTGATTCAAGTACATGACTCTAATTTAGAACCCAACTTTAGAATTATGCATGAATCAATAGTTGTTGCGGATTCCTTTAATGGTAAAGACCTATATCGAGCCTCGTATGTGCATGAAGGAGATGTGTGCTTGCAGAGAATGAGAGAAGAGTGTGATATATAATGTGCACACCATGTGTTTGATCAAATGTCGCTGAGAGTACAGGGAAAAGAGAAACAGAGGAGGTGCCTTAAAACCTGGACTTTCAAGTTTAAAAACAGACCTTTTGAGTTATACCATGTCATTTATAGAGAGAACAAAGCGGTAGCATTGGTGTATCAACTCAAAGAGATTCGCATGTGCACAAGGTTCAAAAAGCGCAAGAGGATGATGAGACAAAATTCAATAAGCCAAAGACGGATTATTCTTGTTGTTAAGAAGTTACAAATGAAGCAGAAGTAGCAAAATGAGACAAAAGTTAAGCGAAGTTATAGTGTAGAAGTTATGTTTCAATACATGGGAAGCCAAATAACTTTGATAAAGAAGAGAGAAGTAATCCATGGGGGAAGAAGATGTGAGCAGTATATAATTCTCAAAGGTTGGAACTTCGAGTACAGGGAACATAATCGGTCTTTGGTGCAACATTCTAAGAAGCAAAAGTCCTTACAATATGATTTCTTAAAGTTGCAGAACACTATCAAGACCAGAATACTAATGATTTTTCATAAACTCTGGGGAAGAGTCATAAAGTGCAAAATACGAATGCATCATAAGTCATGAAGCAAGAATCAGTTTCATAAAGTTGATGTGCAAACTCAAAGGAGACACAGGTGGAGATTTAGAGCTTTCCAATCATCTTTAAAATTGGTTTTAGATGCAGATAATGGCGTGATCATCACTAGTGATGCAAATACTACAAATTCAGTTTGTGAGCAACGGAGGAACAAGTTCGAAAAGGTGCATGAGGATTGGAGTTTTAAATTTTGGAGATTCAAGTTTATGAGTTGGAGAAAACTAATAGAATTGGTAACAAGGAAGCTATGTGATTCGGTGTCATGGAGAACGTGGATTTATAAGGATCGAATGTTAAAGTTCAAAAATAGATTGTGGCGTATTAGAGGAGCTTTTCACAGTTCAGTTATCATCCAAGGCAGAACATATTTTGTAGTAGAAGTGTGGCAGGTGTGGCACCTTTGAAGATCAAGAATATACATGGGCAATTTGGAGACGATATTGTGATACAAAAGAGCTATAAACTTGAGGTCAAGGAGCATCGACATGAATCTTGAGGTCAAGGTTCTTCGGACAGGGAGGATTTGTTATAGGAAATGAGATATTTTACGCAAGTGACATGTCATCATAGTCAAGGACACGTGGAAGAAGGTTATTGGGAGCGTGTATTGAAGAAAGCTCTTAAAAGCAACTTGTTCATCTTCTACAAATCATTATCGATGAAAATAAGTTTGTTAGACCATCTTCTCCATATCTTTCTCTATTTCTCTCTTAGATGTTGTCTTCAAGAGATTGTTCTTCCTCGCCTCTGCCTAAGAGTGTTTCTACTTGTACCTCTTGGTATGTGAGAGTTTGTTTGGTATTTCATGAACACAATTCCAAGTTCGTAATTCGTTGGTTCAAGAAATGTGATTTTATCTGTATCAAAAGTTTACAGAGCGCTTTATGAAGTGGTGGTAAAATTGTTTGAAACTAACACATTAGTGATGGTAAAATTGTAAGCTATTAGAAAATTGAAAGATGTCCTTTGCATACTTCTTTGTATGACACATCTTCATGACTCTTAACTTTGCGTTATTTGGTTACCTTTTGCCCGTTTTCTAATACATGTCGTACTGTAAATCTAATGCACATATAGTGGTTTTGGTTCTCTGATTTTGTTTTCTTTAACTTCTTTGAGGCTGAACATGATGTCTCTCGCCGGCTGATTTAATGATGTCTCCATGATACGAAACAAAATTACCCTTGGTTTGTCTAAATTGTATCGATTTTCGATTTGGATGGAGAGCTGATTTTGTACTACCAGAGGTTACTGGACAAGTTACTACTAAATATTCCTATATTTTAACATTTTAGGTTTCTGAAAAAATACAAAATCTTTGTTTTTATTTTGTTGCAATGATTTTTTGATGAATGAAACAGGGGGCCCTTGGTACCGAGGAACTGTTATTCAACATGAGCTTGGGGAATTTAGAGGCATCTCTCGACATAGTAGAGGCCATTCTAACCCATTCTGATTATCTATAAGGCAGTCCATAAGTATAATACTTTGTGGTACCGCGATACATTTGTAGTATAAATTATGTTTTTCTCTTCGTGCTAGCCATGCCTGAAAGGACATAGATTGCGAAAACTAGAACGAGATCTTGACAATATGATGAGGCTAGATTTCGCTAGTGATTAATTCAATTTCAAGTTTTAAATTTATAGACCTTAATCACTAACAATTCCCACTAACCGCAAGTATACAACTATGTCGATTGTAGTATTTAAGGGTGGAACCCACGAGAACTAGAGACTCAAGCACTAGGAATACGCAATATCTCCCAAGCTAAGCAAATAAGAAGAGAAAAAAGTGGTGACACAAAGATAATAAAGAACAAGCAACACAACCTAAACACACTAAACAAGACTTAAAACGATGGAGAAGTGGAACTTGGATTGGCAATTGAGAAGAGGTAATCAAGTGGCTAACTAACAAGAAAGGAGTCAATCAAAAGAACTAGTCTCAAAACCAAGGAACCATTACTAGCCTAATCCACTATCATGACAATAGGCCATTTCCATATTGATTACATTCACTCAACTCTCGTTT
>OVAN01015077.1:0-11577 GCA_900406275.1 Anastatica hierochuntica
GAGTATGAAATAAATTCTCCCTTTGTTCGGTTTCAGATGGTGTCGATTGGAATGCAAGTGATCTCCGGGTGACCATAAGTTTCCCATAGACAGGATTTTCCAGAAATTCATCGTCTGAGTATGTTGAGTCCTCGCCTTCAGACACGAGTTCGCCGCTGTCCAGAACTAACATGGCCTTCTTGTTGGTGCATTCGCTTGAATAATGTCCAAATCCTTGGCACCTGAAACACTTAACATCACGAGAACGATTAGTAACAGGTTTATTCTTGTCGTCGCGTGAGAAAGGTTTTGAATCCTCCTTGGGTTTGCTGCCAATAGTTTCTGGTCTGGGAGACCGAAAGTTGCTTGAAAAATTTCGGCTAGTAGACCGCCTTTTCAGCCTCTTTTCGATCAGATTAGCTTTATGCAGCAGCTCATAGACGTCAATGTATTCATACATCTCCAAGTTATCTTGAATGTCACGATTTACTCCAGCTTGAAATCGTGCCATTGTTGGGTTCTCATCTTCATCTACACCAGCACATATCATCAAAGTTTCCATCTCCTGAAAATAATCATCAACAGATTTTAGTCCTTGAGTTAATCGACGAAGTTTTTGATGTACCTCTTTATTGTAATGAGCTGGTACAAAACGTCGTTTCATAAGCGTTTTGAGTTCGAACCAAGAAGCAACTTGGTTCACTCCTGTTCCGCGCCATGTGGTGACAACCTGGTCCCACCAATGAAGAGCGTAGCCGCTGAATTCCGTAACTGCTAATCTGACCTTCTTTGGTTCAGAAAATTTCTGCACATCAAAGACATTCTCCATCCTTTTTTCCCATTCCAAGTAAGCATCGGGATCAGTTTTTCCATCGAACGGTGGGACGTAATGCTTAAGGTTGCGCAAGCCATCTTTAACTGCAGCTTCATCAGCCTGCCGTGGGGCTCCACGCCGTGCACCATGGTCAGCGGGTCTAGGGGCTCCACACCGTGGGGTATAATGGCCCAACATGATATCTTCATCGCGAATCGGAGCGCGTCTATTAGCTGGCCTCTTATGCGTTGAGTATTCAACTAAATCCTCAAGTAAATCCTCTTCTTCCTCTGAGTAAACAGCAACATGAATGGCATCTCCCATGATTTTCTTGCCATCTCGCTTTTCTCTTGCTTTTTGTGCAGCTTGTGTTTCCTGCAAATCACGTTCATTGTTAGAAGAATCATGAATGTTAGTTTTCTGCATCTTTTTAAGAACTTTAGCCACTACAGCCTCAACCCATAATTTGTTGGGTGGGAGTTGCGATGGATCCATGGGATTTTGTGAATCCTTATCAGATCCTGACATGTTTCCTGCAAAANAAAAAGATCACCAAAAACTCGAAGAAACTTGTTAAGTTAACAAATTTCCAGCAACACAAAACAAAAAAAATCGGTAATTAGATCTGCTAGTCCGAAAATTTTCTGTCCAAAAACCTGAAATAAAACCACTTAAACACGAAAAAGCTTTGTTAGATTAGGAAAAGATAGTCGAAGCCTCACAACTCTCTCTTTGAATCACACGGTTTTTTTTGAAAAAAATTCTCTGAAATTCGTGAATCCAAAGCTCAGCAAAGACAAAGCTAAATAAAACCTAAGAATCAATTCCCTAAAATATCTGAAAACAGAAAATAGAAAGAAAAGAGTTGCTTCTGCAAGGTTTGAAACTTGTAGCGGAAGTTACNAATTTCTCTTCAGCTTTTTCAGATTTTTTTTCAGCTTTTTCCTTTTTTCTTTTCCTTTGTTTTTGTCGATTTTTTTTAATAAGCTGTTTATGTATCAAAAGCCTTGCAAAATTAAGAAAATAGATAGAAAATAAACGACAAAATTAAAACCCTAAAACCGAAAAAAATTTCGCAGAAGAAGAAGGAAAATCACTCAGGTTTTGTGTTCAGATTGCTCTGATACCACTTGATGCAACCCTGGATCTTCTAAACAAGAAAACAAAATTTTTCAGATCTGAGTTTTGTGAAGAAGTCTGCGAAAAATTGTATAGGATTTTCGATGGGAAGAAACAATGATAGATTGTTGTTCAGATCTAGAGAATTAACTCTTTAAAGGATCTAGAACAGAAGGCTCTTAAAGAATTAACTCTTTCGCAACAGGTTTTGTTCAAGATGAACAATGGATTCACTTTCTTTCAGAAGAGAAAGAAAACTTAGAAAACTTTTATTGCTTAAAACTTGGATCATCTAAAAGTTTAAAAACACAAAGCTTAAATAAGCTCCTAAAACCCTAAAGGATTCTCGAAATTCCTTCTCCAAAAAAGGACTTGGATTTCGACAATCACTTAAAAATTTGGGCTTAAAATTAGGCCCTAAATTAAGAAAATAAACTAAGTCTAAAACCTAACAAAATCCAACAAATAATTCGACTAAACCAAGCTGAAAACCGAATGGTTGAAAGCCTTGGTTAAATCTTGGTTTGCTTCTTGATATGAAATCTGGAGTGGTTTTGAATAAACCAATATTGCAATCTGCTCCTGAATTCTTCTTGTCTCAGATCTGGTAACAGGTCCATTAGTGAAAACAAAAGGATCTTGGGCTTCTTCAGACTCTGAAATCGCCAACTCTGTCTCCCTTTCATCGCCACCTTCATCTTCACTATCACCTAGCTCCAGCTCAGCTATTTGTCCAGGTTGTATTGCATCACGTAACCATTTGCTTTGCCTTGGAAAGCTGAATACGTCCCTTAATGATGTGAGGACCAATTCCAGAGGAGCTTGCCTCAAAGAGGTTTTCTTTGAAAATCGTTGAACTGTCCCAACCAAATTGATTACTCATATATAAATCTCTCTTATGTTTTACCATAATTAAGAGACGAACATCATTATTAACAGTTGTAGCCACTTAAATTGTTGTCCCCCTCAGCTTAAAACCTTGTAATTATGTATCAACAAGAGCATTAGCTTTTTCAAAATCATAAATGATCCATTTCCCCTTGTCTACATCAGAATGAAAGATTGGAGTTGGTTTAAGCCTGAGCAAATTTTTTTTTGCGCCATTGGATCCTTTTCCACTTTTGCGATCGTGCTTTGAATACGCATAACATGAGCTTGACGTTCGACCTGGTCATCAACCAGAAGATACTGTCTCATTTCCTTCAACACCTCTGGAGCAATTCTGCGTCTTTCGATGTTCAGATCCACCACCACTTGCTGCTCTGACAAAAACCATGGAGATGGTCAGATGTTTTTAGAAAAGGATCAGACTTGGTTGGTTGTTATTGCGCCTTGCTTCCCATAACCGTCGCACTAGACCAATCTTGAAGAAACAGAGGACATTTTTCCTTTTCATGAGTCAAGCGTTGACATCTATAATATGGCTTTTTGAACTCGTTCAAAATCAAAAAGAATCTTCACCGCTTTACCCGAGTGGAGGTTCACTGTTCTAGCTCTGGGAACCGAACGTGAGACATCAAAAAGCACTTTAACTCTTTCATAGTCTTTCCTTTGACTACGAGAGGTGTCAAAGGCAATTTCTTCCACACGCCCAATGAGTTCACCAAAGGTTGTGATCGCAGGTTTGATGTAGTTAACGGGAATATTGCGAATCTGAAATCACACTGCTATGAGTTATAAGTAGTTCTCTGGAGGAGATTCATACCATCTATCAATAACCACTGACTAGTCGTTAAATGTCAAACACCCTTATTGATAATCTCTTCCATTTCCTCCTTGTAAGTGAAGAAAAACTGAAAGCGTTCTCTGCTCAAAACCACCCCCGGACACGATCATTAACCAAAAATTTCTTCGCCATATCGAGAATTAGATCTTCCATAGGTTGAAAACGTGGATTCAAAGTGCGACCAATGATGCTCTGTGAGTTTCTCTCACTCGAATACAATATAGAAAGGTCAGACATATCGAACGGGACATTCTCTTCTTCCTCCAATGTCATAGCTTCTAATGCCTTCTCGAACTCATAATCCATTAAAGAAGTAATTTAGAGCACCCAAAGCACGAAATACTTTCAAAGGATTACAGAAAAACGTTACTGAAGCAACTTTGTTCAAGCTCTTCAAATGCTATGAGAAAATGTTCTTCCGTGAAAAACTTGAAGACTTAAAGATGAAGTAAGAAACTACTAAAAGAAACACAATAACTGCCACAAAACACTTCCACAACTAAGATCAAAGACGTGGAATGCAAAAAAGCTCTTTTTCTTCTAAAGTTGACATACTCTAAAAGAAAAAGAGAGTCTTAAGGCCACCAAATTAGAGTTGTTTCTACATTGAAACTAGTTTTATTAATAACACTTTTTTTTAACTATGTCATGCAACTTCCCTAAATTCTTAAAAAAGATAGTTTTCAAGACTTTTATACCTTTCATTTCTTTTCTTTTTTGGAGAAATGTACCTTTCCTTTTAGTAACTAATAGCATAATAAGTTGGTTATTTCACACAAAATTTGGTTTTAGAAATTGGTTATTTTTACATATTTTTGGGAGAGAGAAAATTTATTGGCTAAGTATGTATTTCTGAATAATTTGTAGACATCCTTTTCTATTTTTTTCCCCAACAAGTTGTAGACATCTTACATATTGAAGATGAGGTAATAATTAGATTCATCCAATATAACTAAAAATATGTTGACGACAAACCTTGTTAATGGAATTATCCCCCCCCCCCCTTTTTTCTAATTAAGACTTTAAGCTTTTAAAGGTTTTTGTTTGTGGGCCAAGTAATGTCTTGGAAAAAAATTGTTTGGATGTCTACTTAGTTTGGTCAAGAAAAAAAAAGGAAGAGGAAGAAGAAAAGAAAAAGTGATGAATGAAGAATTTTCTGTTGTTTTTCAAATTAATATGTTTTCTAAATTTCTTTTTTTCCAGAGATAATTGTTTCCCCCTTTTTGTTGACTTGTGGTGTGGTGTGTGTGTGTGTTTAGGTCATGTGCATGATCTCTTTATTTGCGTAAATAATATATTTATATGATCTATGAGTGAATGGGTGTGATAGAAAAGAAGATTATTTTCCTTTTTGGTTTGCCATCCTAATCCCACTTTCTTCAATTTCCTCACATGAGAAGACCTAAACAAGAAATTCAGACAATTTCAAAATATCAATTTTTTAAATATAAAGTTTACATTTGTACATATGATAATGGAATATTGGTATACTGTGCAATTACATGAATTAAGAAATAAATAAACAAAATATGCATCTTTTTGTGAAACAAGATGTGTATTCAGTATTTATATTTGCAGTTGGCTATATGGACTTTTCTTATGTAAAAAATTTAAGAGAAAACCCAAAATTTTGTTCCAGTATATAAATTTAAAAAGATGTAACTAGTTTTTTTTATTTGAGGCAACTTTTCTATTTTCTAGAATTTATGTATAATAAATTTTCTAATGATTATTATAAATATTATTCTTATAAATTGTTTACTGAGGTTTGTGATAGTGTATATATATATAGATTAATTTTTATATATACCTTTCTCCAGAAAAAAGTATATTGATTGTCTAGTTTCCAGATAACAGTTTTTTTTGGCTTTGTGGATTGCCATTCATGTACTTGCAATCTCATGCATTTGGGTTAAAGCCTTTTACAAATAAGTGTTGACGAAAAATCAAAATTGAGCTGACACTTGTTAGTGGCCACTTTGTTGCATTTTCTGTTATATTTTGACAATAATATTATGAAAGCCTAATTTAGTGGATGTCTATATATTAATCTTCTAGAATTATTTATTCTGTAAGTTTATTTATTGTACAAGTTTTACTTGATCTTCAAGCTAAAGCTACGATCTCTTTAAATCTCTTTTACCCCTTTATAAAGGGCATATTAGTCATGAATAACATATCACCAATTATCATCTCTTCTCTCTTTTCGTAACACGTTATCAGCACGATTCTTTAACTTTTCAAGTTAAGAAAAAAGATACTTAGTTGACATCTACCCTAATCCTTGTTCAAAAACGAACTTGTTTTGTTTCATTTGAGGTAAGTAAAATCATATTATACAATTGATGGTACAATGATTTATTGGTTTATTGTTTTTCGACATGCTATCAAGATATAATTGTTAGTCTAGTCAGTTGTTGATTCATGCTTTATTATTTGGTTTATATTCGACGGTTTAGAATAAATTATACATGCTTGGTTTGTTAAGTTAATTATTGATTCATGTTTTTCCGATCATACTTATATACATATTGTCGCATGTTGTATTTATTACTTAATTAAGTCATGATTCATGGCATAATTATTTTGATGTTAATGTTTATTTTTCAATAAACCGTTAATGATGTATTACATGATCCTTTCTTTAAACATCACATATGTTAATCTGCGTATTCATTTGATGTTTAGTAATTTTATAATTAATTTTTTAAAATTGGTTTGTGTGTGTGTGTGATTTATTAAGTTAACTTAATTTTTTTTGTTTTGTATAGAAAATAATAAGCACATGTTTGTTAAATTTTTGAAGAATTTATTGATTGAAAACATAATAAAATGGAATGATTGGAATAAATAAATAATATTTTTAATGAAATTTAATCATTATTTTGTCATTTTAGTAGGAACATGTTGAATTTCACTAGTCTTGAATTTGAAGTTCTTGATATCACTGGAGATAACTATTTGACGTGAGCATTAGGTGCTAAATTTTCCCTCAGTGCAAAGGGACTTGAGCATACGATCAAAGAAGGAAATCAAGCTCAAAATCAAGACAGAGCAAAAGTTATGATCTTCCTTCGTCATCACCTCCATGTGGGTCTTAAAGATCCATATAATCCTTTGGAACAATCTGAAAGAAATGTATGATCATCATAAAATTGTGATCTTACATAAAGTTTGTTATGATTGGACATATCTAAGGCTACAAGACTTTAAATCTGTAAGTGAGTATAACTTAGCCTTGTTTAGAATTACTTCTAAACTAGAATTGTGTGGAGAGAAAATCACAGAAGCAGATACTTTCCATGCAAATAATGTTTTCCTACTGACAGAACACCATGAAAAGGGATTCCAGAAGTATTCCCAACTTATATCTTGTCTCCTTGTGGCTAAGCAAAATAACGAGTTGTTGATGAATAACCATGAACTATGCCCAACTGGTTATGCTCCATTCCCGGAAACGAATGTATGTGACATCATATGATAGAAAAGAACAAAACCATGCTAACAACAATAGACAAGGAAGTCATTACATGTGTGGTCGTGGACGTGGTCGTGAACGTGGATACACATATGGTCGAGGTTGAGGCCAAGGCGAAGGAGAACATAATGCATGAGAATGTATGTTACCGCTGTGGAGAAAAAGACCATTGATCTCATACATGTCGTACACCAAAGCATCTTGTGATCAACAATCATTAAAGCAAAAGGGAAAGAAAGTGGAAACAAACTTGTTTTACGAAGATGGAGAAGATGATTTTGATCATGGTGATACCACTCACCTAGAATTTTCTGATATGTTCGCCAATGAAGAAAAAAAGTGATTTGAGCTATAGTTCAATAAACTATATATTTAATGAACTTTGGTTCTTTTTTATTGGTGTTTGGTTTTTGATTTATGGCTTTTGTCTTCTATTCTATGGATTAATATATTTTAGACATGATTAAGTTTGATGTATTTTATTAAGTTATTTTTATATGTGATTGTGATTCATTTTATCTATTTATTTGAAGAAAAATGAATGATAGAGACTTATGATTGGCTGACAGTGCAACTAGCCATACTATTCTAAAAAGTGAGAGAGATTTCTCTCAATTGACAATGAAAGAAGCTAGTGTGAGTATTGTAACGGATAGTACAAAAATAATTGAAGGCTCTAGAAGATCAAATATATTATTACCTACGGGTACGCAATTCGAAATTGCTAATGCTTTATACTCTCTCAAGTCTCAAAGAAACTTATTAAGTTTTAAGGTTATCAGTAAAAATGGATATCATATTAAGACTATGAGTGAAGGAAGTTTTGAATACCTTCATACCACGAGTATTATCTAAGGGTCTAAAAATATTATCGAAAGACTGCATGCATTCTCCACTGATTTATACTACACTAAGATTAGTACTATTGAGGTAAATGCCATAGTAAACCAGAAGGTTACTGAAAATATAAATGTTTGCCATAACCAGTTAGGCCATCTCGGTTCAATAATGATGCGAAAAATGATTAGTAATTCATGTGGATACTCATTGAAGAACCAAAGATTCTTCCCGATGATTTTTCATGTAGTACTTGTTTACAAGGCAAATTGACCATAAGTCCTTCACTAGTTAAGATAAATCATGAATCAATCTATTTTCTGGAACGGATACATGAAGATATTTGTAGGCCACTTCATCCACCATGTGGAACCTTTAGATACTTTATGCTTCTAATTGACGCATCTACTAGATGGTCACATGTATCATTGTTATCAACCCGCAACCTAGCATTTTCGAGGCTACTTTCTCAATTGATCAAATTACGAGCACATTTTCCAAATTTTCCTCTAAAGACAATTCATCTTGATAATGTTGTCAAATTCACGTCTCAAGCTTTTGATGACTGTTGCATGTCCATTGGAATAAGTGTTGAGCATCCAGTTTCACATGTTCACACACAAAATGGTTTAGTTGAATCATTGATCAAGTGTCTCCAATTGATTGCGAGACCATTTACTTATGAAATCAAAATTCCCAATATTTGTTTGGGGACATGCCATATTGCATGCAGCAGCATTAATTCGCATATGGCAAACAAGTAACCATCAATTCTCCCCATCACAATTGATCATGAACCAAATATTTCTCATCTCAAAATATTTGGATGTACTGTATATGTTCCAATTGCTCCACCACATCTATCTAAGATGGGACCTCAAAGGAGGCTAGGTATATATGTTGGATATGACTCTCCATCAATTACTAAATATTTAGAGCCATCCACGGGGGATTTATTCAAGGCTCGATTTTCATACTGTCATTTTAATGAGTATGTTTTTTCAACATTCGGGGGAGAAAATAAACAGCTGGGAAAAGAAATTGATTGGAATGAGATCTTTGTCTTATCTTGATCCTCAAAATAAAGAGAGTGAAATAGAAGTCCAAAAGATAATTCATTAACAGAGCTTAGCAAATCAGATGCCAATTTGAAAAAAAAAAAGTGACCAAGTCACATATATCACTTGTGAATGCTCCAATACGAATAAATGTCCCAGAAGGACAAAATCAAACTACTAATGAGTCAAAGATATGCATGAAGCGTGGTAGACCTATTGGGTTTAAAGATAAATATCCTCAGAAAAGAAAATGAGCAAAAATTGGAAATGGTGAAGCCGAGGAAATGATTACGAATGAAGGATCTCAAAAAGAGACCTTAGACTTGACAAAAGAAGAAACTCAGGTACCTGATAATGAAGAGATCTCAATTAGCTATGTCATGTCTAGAATAAAATGGAACCGAACGAAAATCGACGTCGATGATATTTTTGCATGCAATTTAGCAGTTGATTTTATTGATGACTATCAAGAACCAAAATCTATTGCAGGGTGTACACGACAAAATGATTGGCCAAAATGGAATGAAGCAATAGATGCAGAATTGAAATCTCTTTCGTGGAAAAAAATTTCAGACCAGTAGTCCGCACACCTAAAGGTGTAAAACCAGTGGGACATAAAAGGGTTTTTGTGAGACACAAGAATGAAAATGGTGAAGTTGTTAGATACAAAGCACGTTTAGTTGCACAAGGATTCTCACAAAGACCTAGAATTGATTATGAAGAGACATACTCTCATGTTGTGGATGCAACTCCTTTCAGGTTCCTTATTATTCTGACATTAAAAGAAGGACTTGATTACGACTAGTGGATGCAGCGACAGCCTATTTATATGATCCACTGGATACCGATATCTATATGAAAGTTCCTGAAGGATTTAAGCTGCCAGAAGCAGCTAATTTAGTTCTTGAGAACATTAGTGCATAAAGTTAAATCGATCTCTTTATGGATTGAAACAATCTGGACGTATGTGGTACAATCGCCTTAGTGAATACTTGGTAAAAGAAGGCTACCATGCATATTTATAAAGAAATTCGGACAAGGATTTGTTATCATTGCAATGTATTTTGATGATTTAAATATCATTGGAACTCCTTCAGAAATTTCACATACAATGGAATATTTGAAGAAAGAGTTCGAGATGAAAGATCTTGGAAAGACAAAGTTTTGCTTGGGATTACAAATATAGCACCTAAGTTATGGAATCCTGGTGCATCAAATGAAATACACAGAAAAGATCCTTAAAAGGTTTTCTATGGATCAATCACATCCTTTGATTAGTCCAATGATTGTAAGATCACTTGATGTGGATAAAGTTCTCTTCCTTCCTCGAGAAAATAATGAAGAAGTTATTGGTCATGAAGTACCATACTTAAGTACAATAGGGGCATTGATGTACCTTACTAGTCATACAAGACCTCAAATATGGTTTGCGGTGAATTTGTTGGCAACGTTAAGCTCATGTCTAACTCGTAGGCACTGGAATGGGATTGAACATATATTTCTTTACCTTCAAGGAACAAAAGACATGGGTTTATTCTTTTCTAACCCACACACAGAAGATTTCATTGATTTTGCATATGCAGGATATTTATCTGACCCCCACAATGCTCGATCGCAAGTTGGATATGTGTTTATATATGGTAGTACTGCTATTTCTTGGCATTCCATGAAGCAAAATATTGCAGCTACTTCTTCTAATCATGCAGAGATTTTAGCTATCTACGAATCTAGTCGTGAGTGTGTATGGTTAAGATTTGTCATTCAGTATATGCCAAGAAATAGCAGCCATGTATCAGAAATAATGTTGCATGCATCGCACAACTTAAAGATGGATATATCAAAGGATATCGAACAAACCACATTCTATCAAATTTCTTCTTCCCCCATGAACTGAAAAAGAAGGGCGAGGTTGTGTTCTATAGATTCGTTCAAGTGAAAATTTGGCAGATTTATTCACAAAGGCGCTTCCAACTGCCACCTTCAAGAAGTAACTCACCATATTGGAATACATCATCTCAAAGATCTCAAGTGATATACTCAAGAGGGGAGTAATGTGCGCTAACTCTTTTTCCCTTAATCATGGTTTTTCGTGGTAAAGTTTTTAATGAGACAATGTCCTTAGCGTATTAGGGATCATTTTTATTTTATTTTAAATATTGGACATCCAAGGGGACTGTTATGAAAGCATAATTTGGTGGATGTCCATATATTAAGCCCATATTCTAGAATCTTCTAGAATTACTTGTTTCCTAAGTTTACTTATTGTACAAGTTTTACTTGATTTTCAAGCTAAAGCTAAGATCTCTTTAGATTTCTGTGTACCCTTATATAAAAGGCATATTACTTATGAATAACATATCACCAATTATCATCCATTCTCTTTTTCCGTAACAAACAAATCAATATGAAAAAGATATTTTAACAGTTGTTGTGGCCATCAGTAGCGTAGAAAAATAATGCAACAAAATTAGACTTCTGAATTTGATCACATATCTACAATTGGCCAAAAAGTAAGAGAAAATTGTTTCATTTTTTGTTACTAGAATGCATTCGATAAGACTATAAC
>OVAN01015078.1:0-11576 GCA_900406275.1 Anastatica hierochuntica
TAGGTTAATTATAATTTAGTGAATTGAGCTGAGATGGTTTTTAAATGCTTCACCTTAGACAACCTATAATCTTGATGAAATGAACTCCCTGAGAACACCCTATGCCTAGCGTCTTCCCAAATTGATTTACAACTTTGTTTGCATTGCTTTCTTCCTTGTTTACGAATTTNCGATACCCGAACCACTACAACGTACTTCTGTATGCTTGCAGTGATTTCTTGGGTGAAAACCTGAGCCATCACTGCCTTACTTCTCTCAAAGTTGAGAAAGTACAAAAAAGCATTGGGATATTCTTTGGACGATATCATAGGTATTTCTCCAGATCTTAGTATGCATAGGATCCACTTGAAGGATGAATCCAAGACCTCTATCAAACATCAAAGGAGACTCAATCCTAAGCTAAGGAGATTTTCAGCACGTGGTACCAAAGAAAGGTCGGATCACTGTCATCACTAATGAGAAGAATGAGCTCATTCCCACCAGGGCTATCACAGGCCACATGATGTCCATTGACTACAGGAAGCTGAACTCAGCCACGAGAAAGATCATATTTCGCTTCCTTTTATTGATCAAATGCTTGAAAGACTTGTCAATCATCCTTATTACTATTTTCTTTATGGCTATTTAGGTTTCTTTCGGATCCCCATCCACCCGGCTGGCTAGGAGAAGACCACATTCACGTGTCCTTATAAGACATCTGCCTCCCGAAGAATGCCATTCGGACTATGAAGTTGAGGTATTCGATGTTTGGGGTATTGATTTCATGGGACTATTCCCACCATCCTATGGAAATCAATACATCTTGGTTGTCGTGGACTATGGGTCCAAATGGGTTGAAGCGCTAGCCATCACTACAAATGATGCCAAGGTCATTTTAAAGATGTTTAAATCAGTGATCTTCTTGCGATTTGGAGTTCTCAGAGTTGTCATCAGTGATGGGGGATCCCATTTCATCAACAAGCTGTTTGAGAGTATGCTGAAAAAGCACAGAGTTCAACATAAGGTAGCTACAACATATCATCCTCAAATCAGTGGTCAAGTGGAGATTTCCAACAAGGAAATTAAGGGAATCTTGGAGAAGACAGTTGGCAAGACGCAGAAAGATTGGGCTGTGAAGCTTTATGAAGCATTATGGGCATATCGTACTGCATTTACGACTCCTTTAGGCACAACTCCGTATCATTTGGTCTATGGGAAGTCTTGTCACTTGCCTGTTGAGTTAGAGAATAATGGATTATGGGCTATGAAGTTGATGAATTTCGACATCAAGCCTGCAACTGAGAAGCGGATGATTCAGATCAATGAACTTGATGAGATACACTTGAATGCTTATGAGAACACAAGAATGGACAAAGGCATTCCATGATAAAAGAATCATTCCACGTTATTTCGCTGCAAGAGATCATGTACTCTTATTTAACTCGCGTTTGAAATTGTTTCAAGGTAATCTCAAAGCGCGTTGGTTGGGACCATTCATGTTTGCTGAGGTTCGACCATATGGAGTTGTCATTCTTAAAGATAATGGACGGAGATTCACTCTGAATGGCCAAAGATTGAATCCATACTTTGTAGACGTGCCACCCAAAGAAGGAATATGAATTCCTTTAACGGATCCATCTGCCGTCTGATCGCTTTAAAGTCAGGCTCGTGACTTTAAAAAAGCGATGAGTGGGAGACAACCCACTAGGTAGTTTTTGTTTTCATTTAGCTAGATTGTTAGTGTTTTTGTTTTTGGTGTTTTTGTTTTTGGTGTTTTCGATTTCTGTGTGTTTTTGGTTTTGGAATGCAGAAACAGATGCGTCTGGACAATAGGGCAGGGGTCGATCAATCCTTGCACATGGACCGATCGATCCACGTTTAATAATGCACCTTGACAGAATGACAAGGATCGGTCAATCCTTGCATAGGGATCGATTGATCCCTGTCACAAAATCTTGTTATATCGCGACACAACCAGGTTTCTTCTTCATTCTTATCTTTTCTCTATACAACGAAAAATCACCCCCAAATCTAGTTTTTGGTCAATTGTTCACGGATCGAAGTGATTCTTGACCCCAAATCCTTTGGATTTTCGCCCTCTTTCATTCTATCTGATCGGTTTTCGCTGAACCGAAGGTATGTGTTCACAATCCTCACTTCTATTTTCATCACTATTTAGGATGATTTTTGGAACTTTTGTTTCTTTGATTTTTAATTGATGTTTGGTACACGAATGATGCTATATAAATGTTATATGTTGTTTAGAAGTAGGATTGCACTTGAATTTAGTGATTTGAGGGGTGAATTTGGTGATTTTCTGATTTCGCGTTTTGGACGCCAAAAGTTTGCGAGGGTGCCTGTTCTTGATGATTTGCCTTGGTTTTTTATGATATTACTCTTTTGTGGCATCGATGTGACTAATTTCTACAAGAAATGTTAGGTTGCGATGATTTTAATGAGTTACACTTGGACTATGAATGCAAAAGGAAAATTGGATAAGTTAATGATGTTCTTGCTTTTGTTAACTGTTCTGATGCATGCTCTTGATGTCTATGAATTTGATTTTTATAGCAACATTGCTATTTGCAATAGAGAGGATAATTTTTTTGTTTGTAGTGTTTTGACTTTGAAACTAATTTGGTTCCCAAGTGTTCGTTTTCGCAGGATATGGGTAGACGTAAAGTCGGAGCTGCCCCCAAGACAAGAACAAGGTCTGGCTATGATCTGCATGAGCGGTTTAGGAAGACTGAGGTCCGCCAACCGTCCTGTCACTGAAGAATGGGATGAGCGTGACTCTCAGTTCTTACAGGATTTGGGGACCATCAAAGAATCATCATCGGAGACCAATCATCAAATTCAAGATACAAATTGAAAAAAAAAAATCAAAAAGATAGAACTTTATTTTGAACTAATATATAAAAAAAATATTGTCCACACAACATAATAATTTGAAAATTAGATTTTTCTGTTGTAAAACAAAAAAAAGAACATAGTACAAAATAAAATCCACCCGCTGAAAGTCTTTAGACAAAAAAGAACATATAAAGACTATCCGCTGAAAGATTTTAAATAGAGCAAACATGCTTCAACTCTATGATTCATTAAAAAATTATTTAACATATTGAATTAGGATCTCAATGTGTCTCGAAGACAACAACTTGAAATAAAAGTAGAGAACCATCATTCGAGATCAGTCATAAAATCCAAGATACAAAAGAATAACTCAAAAGATAGAACTATGGTTTTGAACTAATATATAAAGATCGTTCACACAACATAACAATTTGAAAATCAGATTAATTGCTGCGAAACTCGTAAAAAATATCGAATGAAATAGTCCACAAAGTGAAAGATTTTAGATCATAGTCTTGGATAAAATAAACACGTTTTAGCTCGAGAAATAACTCAAACTAACACCAATTTCTTTAGAAATGACTAGACTAACACACTATAAAATTGACTTACTAGACTAACATGAATTTAAAATGAAAAGACTTTATAACCCTTTTCTTCGTTTTGAATAAATTTGTAATGTCCTTTTAAAAATTTTAATTTGTTTTAGTAAATAAAATTCATTCTATTCGGTATTCTCGACAAAAAAACCCAATATGCTTTGTTGAACAAAACGTATCTTCTAACCCTAATCTCCCAAAATTTCCCAATTTGAGTTTTTCAATCTCTCTCTCTCTCAATCTCCTTCGTAATCGCGTAACGCAAGTTCCTCTCCCTTCGTCTACATATCCTCCAAGAATTTGGTTTTTATTTGTTTCCTAAATCGTAGCAGATATCGATTCATCGATGTCAGAAGAAATCAATTTCATGGAAGATCTTCTCTATGATGGTTCCACAAACGGATCAATATCCAGGAACGACATGATCGGTATGAGCTTTCGTCTTCTTTCATGGCATTTTTTTAGGTTTTTGATTTCTCCTCAGTTTACTTACATGGTTTTGTGTCCATTTCCATGTGAAAACTGGTATGAAAATTACATAGAAGATTATGGCTAGCATATTAGAGAAGCTTGTGTATTTTAGATTTAACCACTTTACACTTTTTTTTTTTTGATAAGTTAACCACTTTACACTTACTTATTGTGATTGTTACTTACATGCTGAAGGTTTGAGGCCTGGAAAAGATTGTTGTTATACCAGACCAGTACATTACACATCTGATAAGCGTACAAACCGAACATTGCAGGGAACAGAACATAAAGTCTTTCTATGATATCACTAGCCTTGGAGATTTTCAGGCTAATCCAGACTATAAAGGCGTTTGCCATGTTGAGCTTTGTAAATGAACTAAAACGAGGATGCTAATGGTCATGAAACTACTAAACTAAATTATGTATGTGTAATTTGTGAAGGCATAAAGATTAACGAAGAACCGTCTAAAGATGACCACTTACGAAAAACACATCCCCCAATGTTATATTAGGCTACTCAAAATTATTATGTTCTTTTCTATAAACTCTGAAACATAATCATACAATATACTAACTAAATATTATGCTTTATTCAGGATATAAACCATCTCCAATGGTTAGATATTCACTTAGTATCTAAAACAATTTTTTAACTAAAAATTAATTCGCGGGTCCCACAAAATATCTAAAATTACACACAGCTCTTTTAGATACGGTTTCAAAAGTCTCTAAAATTAGATACAGTTTCTAACTTTTTTGGATATTTCTGATTTTAATAATAAGATGGATACTCACTTAAAAACTCCAATGGATACTCATTGGAGATGCTCTAAACAGTGTTTAATCTTTTCCATTAGATGAGTATTTTTTCATTATATTTCATTTCTGTTTGTAAAAAAACGTGACTTGAAGAAGAAGAAGAAGAAAAAGAAGAATAACGATGACCTAAGTTTTAAGAAATTGATTTCATACCAAAAACTAATGTACGAGGTCTCGTTAATGAACCAAATTAATTTTATAAATTAATGTACCAAAAACTAAGAAAATCGGTTTAAAATACTTAACCAAAATTACACAAGTCTGCTATAGTAAGTCTCCCCGCAAATAAGTTCTCCACCATGTGTATGATATTACAGTAAGAAAACAAACATTATTTTTTGAACCAAAAGTCTGCCATCAAAACAGTGAAACTAAAATAAAACTGCTACCAATATCATCAAAGTCTGCTACCAAATAAATGGTACTCTAGTAATTAATTTTGTAACATATAAATCTGTTATAATGATATAAGTCTACCGTAACGGAAAAAAGTATGTAGCAAGATAGACAAATAAATCTGTCAGAAACAAAGAATTCTCGTAAATAAGTCTTCTGTTGAAAATAAAACTGTAGTAGGTTAGATAAGTTTGTGGTCACATACTAAATAAGTTTGCGACACAAGTATGTTGTTCTAAATAAGTCCTCGAAATTTTTGCTAGATAAGTAAGTCTGTTAGTACGTATAATAGACTTTCACAAATAAACCTATCTTTTAATTAAGTCTGTCGTTAAAAGTCTACCAATTTGAATATGTCCTCGAGAAAATCCGCAAAATGAAAAAAGTCAAGTTTTAATGAGAAAAGTCTATGACCAAAGGAAAAAGTCCATCCACAGACTTGTTTTTCTAATTCCGGTTTAGCAGTGGCAATTTCGTAAATAAATTGCTGACGTTTTTCAAAAATGATAATGGCAAAATGGTTATTTTGTTTTTTTTAACAACACGCTCCTAAGGGTAAAATAGACCTAAAAACATTCTGGTAAATAAAGATCATTTAGAGATGTTTTAGTAATAAACTCTTGTTATAGAGTTAGTCTAGGAAATTTCCCTTTTAGGTCTATGATTCATTAAAGAGTTACTTAACCTTCTGAATTAGTATCTCAATATATCTTGAAGACAACAACTTGACATAAAATTAAAGAATTATCATTCAAGGACAATCATAAAATCCAATATTCAAAAAGAAAAAATAATCAAAATATAGAACTACGGTTTTGAACTATTATATAAAGAAACATTGTTCACACAATATAATTATTTGAAAATTAAATTTAATTATTGAGAAAATCAGCCATAAAACATCGTAGAACAAAAGGCACCTCCTAAAAGATTTTAGACCAAAAAAACATTGTATAAAATAAAGTCACCCTCTGAAAGATTTTAAATCATAGTCTTAGATAGAATAAACACGCTTTAAGTCTATGATTCATTAAAGAATTATTTAACTTACTGAATTAGTATCTCAATGGATCTCGAAGACAACAACCAAAATCAAAGAGTCATCATCAAAGGCTAATCATAAAATCTAAAATACAAAAAGAACTAATTCAAATATAAAACAACGATTTTAAACTATTATATAAAAAGGATTGTTCACACAACATAGAAAAATGAAAATTAGATTGAATTGTTGTGAAACTTATCAAAAAATAACATCGTATGAAATATAGTCTACCCTTTGAAAGATTTTAGACAAAAAAAAATACATAATATGAAATAAAGTCCACTCGTTGAATTTTTTTTGATTGAAAGCCAATGTGAATTTAGGATTTTTCGTTCTCGTGTTTGTCTATTTATAGAGACATCAAACGAAAAGTTAATTTTTATGTTTGTTAGCACGAATGATCAAGATCTGGGTAACTATGTTTGGACTTATGGAATATCTTTATATACGATAACTAAACTATTTGCAATATTTGTGAGTTTCTAACCTGTACTACGTGCAAGGTTATATGTATTTGATTTTATTAATATGAACTTGGTTTAAAAAGTATTAGATTTGGATGCAGTGACTAAAAAATCTTTTGCACAAAAAATGGATGTAGTGACATAATTTTGCTGTCATGAAAAATAAGTATTATTTGGGTAAATTTATGTATTAGGATGAAACCGTATAAGTTTTGTATTAATGTTAGATGTTTGCTTTATGAGTTAGAGTATGATTAAGTCACAAGGGATGATGGAAGAGAGTCTTACATCGCTAGAAGTCATCCCTCGTTGCTATCGAGTGTCTTTGCTAAGGAGAGGGTTAATTCTCTATTATTTTTGACTTTAGTATAGAGTACTTATTTTCTGTTTTGGTTCTTCTCAGGCTTGCTGTCTTGGTTTTCAAATGGCTTACAGTTGTTAAATTCTCTAATCTTAATAACGGTTAGATGTTCAAAAAAGAAATATTTAATGAGCATATTATATGTTTCATTCAAATTGTATCAGACACATAACATAGATTTGTTGCCAAAATTAAGGTTGGGCGTTATGATTTTCAGTTTTTTTTTATATTTAGAAATTGTTTGAAATTTTTTAAACATAAAAAAATTGTAATTGATTGACTAAAATTTTTAAACAAAACTTGAATCGAATTCAGCTCGAACCATAGTTGGATAAATTCATATACAATTGTGAAAAAGAGACAAAAAGATGCATGATCGCTAAATCCATGTCTTCAATTGAGACAATAGCTCAAAATGTATCATTTATCTCTCTTACTACATTGCACTATTGCTTCATATGTGTTAATGACCAAAAAAATCATTTACATCCATGATACTCACTTATGTTAATACTCCTAAAAAGTTAGAGAATCATTATCTATACATACTTCTAGACTAACGGGATATTTTTATTGTCTAATTATAAACAAACCACAAAATCATAAATAGTCTAAAGTTTTTTAAGGTATATGATCTTCTTTAATAATTTGAATAGTGCATTCAGAACTGATATTTGTCCTGAAAATTATTAACATAGCATGTAAAAATTTGGAATTGAGAAAAAAATTAAAAAGGAAAAATAAAAAATTTAAAAAAATATTGAATTTGAGAATTATGAATCATAAAAAAGCTTGCCTGGTGAATTATCAAATGATGTGGTTATGTTCTTCCAAGCTTCAAATTTTAAAATCGAAGATCTTACCATTGAATTATCCTTCTTATCAATTAAATTACTAGGTTGCGGGAAAAAATGAAACATGTTTAGATGAATATAAATAAATTTGTTTGTTTCAAAATAATTATAAAATATATTTATATTTACAAAAAATAATATTACAATGCTTAATATTACGTAATTTATCAAATATAAAAAATTTAATTCAAATATGGTAATAAATTTTACAAAATTTTCATTTTGTCATTGTTTCGGTTCTAATGTCACTAAAATACATAACTAATTTCATATTTTTAGCTAAATTACCTATATATTATATTTTTTAATCTAATATTTGATTTTTCAAATCTTATAAGTAATCTATAAGAACCTTCTTTTATTAATCTAGTTGATTATTTTGATCGAAAATAAAAAAAATCATGAATATGATAATTAAGTAAATATGGATTCATTTTTCCAAATGACTCATAAAAGTTTTTATCATCAATATTTATTTTCAAAAGCAAAGAAAATTTTTTTGATATAATTTATAAATATGATAATAAATAAGTCGATTAAAAATTATATGATTAAATAGTATAAATAAAAACTATGATGTATTCAATTATTTAAATTTATTTTTTATTTTTGTAATATTTTCTATACTATATATTTAATTAGCCAATTAGTATGAACTAAGAATTTAATATTTTTCTATTTTTTATTTTGTTAGGCATTGATTCAATTNAATTTTTTAATCAACATTCTTCCTTGAACCTCATAATTTATTTTTAAAAATTTATTCTTAAAATAATAAAAATTTGTTTTAATTGATTAAAATAATTATTTGAATGTTAACATAATTGGTCGTTTATATAATAATGATAATAAATTTAGTATTAATTATATTTTATTAGCATTACAAAAATCTGTATAAAAGTATATCAAAAAAAATATTATACTTTTATAATATTATCTATCAAATTGTACATGTCATCATTTACTCTCTTCCATGTCATCTTTTAACTCATCTATGTCATCTTTTAGCTCATCCATGTCATCCTTTTCTCCAATAGAATTATAACAAATCAGATTTTTTCTACTAAAGTCGCTTCCCGTTTAATACTATAGGTTAACAATATCACCTAAAAAAGAACATATTTTTTTACTTAGTTAATCTTGCAATGTTCAAAAAAATATTTAATAAGTTGACTAGACGAACAAAACAAGAGTCCCTAAATTAACCTTAAGATTGAAGCGTGCTTATGATGTTTCGAGTGCATAATCCAAATCTGAAGCAAATAAAAAATGCATAAGATATGCAAAATAAATGATTGTTAGAATAAGAATTGCTATAAAAATTTTGAGAAGAAATTTTTTTGTGTGTGAACTACAAAAGAACATTTAATTTGATATTCTTATATAGATAGAGATTGGTTTAGCTTATGAGAGAACCTATTGTGCACATCTTTGATTCCATAAGAAAAACAAAATTGTAATCTCCAATATAGATGTTACGCTTATTGAATTAGTATTTTTAATGAATAACTTTTTTATATATGATAAATAAAATCTTCGTAATATTTATGAGTTTCATATATGTTCCCAATTTTTAAGAAAGATATTTGTAAACGTAATCTTTGAGATTTTTCTTAAACTTCCAAATTAAGTTTGGAGAGTTAATGGTAACTTAAAGATTTTTAAAACGTAATTTTTGAATTTATTAAATTTAAAAATCAAATAATTTGAAAATAAATCACACCGAAATTTGAAATTGGATATAAATTTCAGCAGACAAATAAATATTTTTGTTAATGAAAATATAGCTAAATTTTATGTTTAAAGAAATTATACTAATGTCTACTACCAATTTGTTTAAAATGATTTTAAAAAACGAAATTCTAATTATTGGACTCCAAAACAGAAATTTAAAATATGTTGTCTGACCAACAAGTTAATTACGTTAAAGATGAAGATGAAAGTTGGCAATGAAAAAGCTTGTAATTTCTGGTCTGACAGTTAGAGTGTTCTTGGAAATACTCGGTTTTTCTGCCGTGAAGGTCTTTGTCATACCAGGATTCCACGAAATACGAAGCTATCGGATCTTTGGATAGCATATTCGTGGCGACTCCCTCCTATAAGACTTGGAGTTAAGAAAGATTCATTTATCACAAGCAAATGACACATACGAGTGGAAGTTGAATGATCAACTCAAAGGAAGCAACTCGACAAGTGCAATCTACTCCCTAATCAAAGACCATCAACCAAAAGTCCAATGGTCTAAAGTAGTTTGGAGTTCAGGAGGAATACCGAAACATCGATTCCTAACATGACTTTTTATTCTTAATTGATGCCCAACGAGAGACAAAATGACGAATTGGAGGGTTTTCAAACAAGTTTTCTTTGCCTACTCTGTGGAACGGGAATGGAATTTATAGATCACCTGCTGTTTCAGTGTGACTTTCCTTGGGAAGTGTGGAAGGAGATGTAGAAGATGCTCCATTCAACCTCAACGAAACTGGCTTCAATGCTTGAATAAACTCATCAACATTCAAAGATTGATGATGCACAAAAAAATGGCTTACATCCCTTGGCAGGTGAGGTGATGATTTATTCTCTATGGCAAGAGCGTAATAACATATTGCACACGAGACAACATAAATCAATTTGCCTTCTTCTACAACACCTCAACGGGCAGATTCGAGATTGTGCCTTGAGTTTTTCTCAATCGAACCAACCTCTTGCTTGGATAGGGCTGGGCTTTCGGTTCTTCGGGTCGGTTGTTTCTATTCTCGGGTAGTTCGATTCTTAAGTTTTAGTACCCATTTAGGACCGAGGAAATTTTGGTTCGGTTCGGATCGGTTCTGGTAACTTGAAATCGGAACCGAAAAAGAACCAAAAATTTTTTAGTTCCAATTCGGGTTCGGGTATTTTCGGGTATTTTCGTGTAATTCGGATACTTTCATGTATTTTTGAGAACTTTTTGATTTTTTAGGTACTTTTCGGATATTTCGGTTATTTTTTGTTTTTCAAGTATGTTCGGGTATATTCGGGTGTGTTCAGATAGATTTTTATCGGGTATGTTTTTATATTTCGAATACATTTGGTTATTCGATCTAAAATATTTGAAATATCTTAAGGTACTTAAGTATATTTCGGGTACTCGAAATATTTCGGTTCGGTTCGGTTCCGGTTCCAAAATTTTTCGGTTCTTTCGATTTGATTCTTCGGGTATGGGTAATATGCCCAGTCCTAGCTTCGGAGATGCTTCAGATGTGGCTATCAACAACCATCACGGCGGCTCAAACCCTAGATCTTGGCTCATGAAGACGTCAATTTCTTCTATTGAACCCTCGATCAAACTTAGATCTTCACTTTCTTTTGGCCATCTCAAGTTGTCTTCCTCATCATTGAAGCTTTCTCATTCCAAAGACCCCATTGAAATTCTTTCTGATTTCTCTGTGATCAGTTGCTCAATGACTCCTGAAGATGTCGATGTAGAGGATATGTAAATATTCTTGGTAGTTAGTATAATTCTTATTGTTTAGATACTATTAGATTAACTTCCATATCTCTACATGGTATCGGAGCCCAGATCCATGCAATCAAACCCGATCCAATTGATCCGACCCAAAGTTGGTCCACTTGATCGTTACCCGAAAATACCGAGATTTATGGGCAAGAGAGCCATCATCTCGAGGGGAAGTATTAGAGATTAATATCCCACATCCACTACAAGAAAACACGCAATTTGCGAGAGAAATTTGCGAGGAA
>OVAN01015079.1:188-11576 GCA_900406275.1 Anastatica hierochuntica
GGTCTAGGAACTTTCACTATAAAACTTCAACAATTTTCTTATATTCAAAACATACTAAGTAAAATTAAGTTAGCCAAAAATTCAAAATATAGATCATACAACACTCGAAAAAATAAAAGTATATCGAAATTGTAATGTGATACGCGCGGGGTATTTTGATACATTTTCTTTGAAAATTCTTTGGATTTTAATATTGTTATTTCAAATACGATATATGGTTTACAATATATTTTGTATAATTTATATATTTGCAATGGCCAAGAATACATGGTGATCAAATTTTAGAGGTGTTGTAATTTAATTTTTAATTTTTCAGGTAAAAAGTATAACATGAATTAAAATCATTATTGTAAACTTTTGGGAAATCATTTTTCATGATTTTATTTTTGTAAACTCTTCTCCTCCGAACTGGGTAACCTGTTATGGAGTGACTTTCTGATTATTGTGTGGTTGTTAAAAAAAAAACCTTTGGGAAATACAATAGACTAATGATAGTAGTGTAAACATTTGGTATTGATGGAACATACACACATATACGTTACAGTGTTACATGCATTATTCTTTGATTATATAATCGTTTGTATTTGATTAATGAGTTTATCATGGTCACCAGATTTACTATATTTTGATTTTGTGGTGTTTTTTTAAAAATTAAAGAAATGTTTATAACGCAGTTAAGAATAGGGTAGAGTTGTGCATAATACCTGGACTCGAATACTCGAATCAGAACCGGCCCGAAAAAGTAGAACCGAACCAGAACCAGAGCCGAGCAATCTATATTTCTGGTTAAGAATATAGCCATCTAAATTTGAAAGTAGATATGAATTTTTATTAGTGAACTATAAAAATATTTTGTCATTATTTCTTGATTCTAGAAATTAGCTAACACTGTAAATTTTTATCTTGTTAAGTTAGTATATATATATATATACACACACACATATACGATTGTCTTTCTAAAAAATTTTAAAAGAAATAATTTCTAACATTTAAGTTCAAAATGTTTTGCTGAGTTGCTGAGTTGGTTTGGGTTGATGAGTTATGCTGATGATGTGTCAAGATTTTAAGAGATTTTAAAATGCTTAGGTGGATAGCTTGAGGGACCTAGAGTAGGCCCTTTTAATAAGAAAAAGTAGACTATTTGACGTTTTAGAGATTGAAGGAAGGGATGCTTCAAAACGGCGTGTAGTTTTTTGAAATAACGGGATGCGTTCAAAGCTGACGTGACAGAAGAGGAGACTTTAGTGGGAGTCTTATGTGGACAACTTAAAATGCTAGAATTAGTTACTTTTAATTAGTTAGATTACATTAGTCAATGGTTGAAATAGTAATAGTTTAACCATTTATTAAATCCATTCTACAATCGTGTTTTCCATTCTTTTTACAGTTTTGATTCACAAAAATGACATGCCCATGGAGTTTTCTTTGGCTTTCAACTCTAAAACTTTTAATTTTTGGTGCAGAAAATGCGTCTACCTTGCGGCCTTCCTCCATAAAGAGAAGATGATTGACTAAAGAAGAGGCTTGCAAATGTTGTGGCAAATTGGAATCAGAAAACAAAAATTTTCGCTTTCTACTTCTTATAAAATTCTCTCTTGGGAATTGTTGTATTGATACAATTTTCTTATTGTGGAAAACTAATTTATCTAAAGGGTCTTTTCCCATCTTTTGGTGAACCCATCAACCCGTGACAATGTTGATAAAAGAAGTAAATCGGAACCTTTCATTTCAAAAGATGGGTTCACCAAAAACCCTAATCAAAACTCTGATTAAAAATCCAACTCGTATCACATCCAAATATCAAGCCAAGCAGCTTCACGCAAAGTTCATCAGGACTCGATCTCTCTCTCACACATCTGCTTCCGTCGTTATCTCCATCTACGCAAACCTTAATCTCTTGCACGAAGCTTTGCTTCTTTTACAGACCCTCGAGTCTCCCCCTGTTCTCGCGTGGAAGTCAGTCATCAGATGTTTCACCGACCGCTCGTTGTTCTCTCGTGCATTGGCTTCGTTCATCGAAATGCGAGGCTCTGGCAGATGTCCCGATCACAATGTTTTTCCTTCTGTACTGAAATCGTGTACGATGATGACGGATTTGAGATTGGGTGAGTCTGTTCATGGGTGTATCGTTAGGCTTGGAATGGATTGTGATTTGTACACTTGCAATGCGCTCATGAATATGTATTCTAAGCTTCTGGGTATGAGTTCGAAGATTCCTGTGGGTAAAGTGTTCGATGAAATGCCTCACAGAAAGTATTGTTCTGAAAATTCAGTTTCTCGTTGTGTTTCCACTGAATCCTTTGAACCTGTTATGAGCTGTAACGTAGATTTAGAGGCTGAATCTCGCGTTGGTGATTATAATGGAACACCAGTTACTGCTCCAAGCACTTTGCCTTCAGGAATAGATAGTGTGAGGAAAGTTTTTGAATTAATGCCTAGAAAAGATGTGGTTTCCTGGAATACTATAATTTCAGGGTATGCACAAAGTGGAATGTATGAAGATGCTTTGAGAATGGTTAGGGAGATGGGAAGCAATGATTTAAAGCCTGATGCTTTCACCTTGTCCAGTGTGCTTCCCATATTTTCTGAGTATGTGGATGTTATTAAGGGAAAAGAGATTCATGGGTATGCAATTAGGAAGGGGATTGATGCTGATGTATATATAGGGAGTAGTTTGGTTGATATGTATGCAAAAAGTGCTCGGATTGAAGAATCAGAAAGAGTTTTTTCTCACTTGTCTCGCCGGGATAGTGTCTCATGGAACTCGCTTATAGCTGGATATGTACAGAACGGCAGATATAATGAGGCGCTGAAATTATTCAAGCAAATGGTAACAGCGAAGGTTAGGCCAGGACCTACGGCATTCTCAAGTGTGATGCCTGCTTGTGCTCACCTATCCGCTTTGCACCTCGGGAAACAACTTCACGGATATGCATTAAGGGTTGGCTATGGTGATAACATGTTCATAGCTAGTGCATTTGTGGATATGTATTCTAAATGCGGGAATATTAAGGCGGCTAGGAAGATTTTTGACAGGATGAATGCACATGATGAAGTATCATGGACGGCTATCATAATGGGGCATGCATTACATGGTCATGGGCAGGAAGCTGTTTCCTTGTTTGAAAAAATGAAACTGCTAGGAGTGAAACCGAATCCAGTGGCATTTGTTGCTGTACTAACTGCTTGTAGTCACGTGGGGTTGGTAGATGAGGCGTGGGACTATTTCAATAGCATGACCAAGGTTTATGGTTTAAACCAGGAGTTAGAACATTACGCAGCTTTAGGTGATCTTCTAGGTCGTGCAGGGAAGCTGGAAGAAGCATACGATTTTATCTCAAACATGCGTGTTGAACCTACGGGTAGTGTCTGGTCTACATTATTGTCTTCTTGCAGCGTTCACAAGAATCTTGAGCTAGCTGAGAAGGTAGCGGAGAAGATATTTGCGATTGATTCTGAAAACATGGGAGCTTATGTTCTGATGTGCAACATGTATGCATCTAACGATAGATGGAAAGAAATGGAGAAACTGAGACTGAGGATGAAGAAAAAAGGAATGCGAAAAAAGCCAGCGTGTAGTTGGATCGTAGTCAAAAACAAGACTCATGGGTTTGTTTCAGGAGACAGAACGCATCCGAGTATGGACAGAATCAATGAGTTTCTTAAAGCTGTAACAGAACAGATGGAGAAAGAAGGGTATGTTGCAGACCTGAGCTGTGTGCTCCACGATGTTGATGAGGAGCATAAGAGAGAGCTCTTGTTTGGACACAGCGAGAGATTGGCTATTGCCTTTGGTATCATCAACACAGAAGCTGGCACGACGATTAGGGTGACTAAGAACATAAGGATATGCAGGGATTGTCATGTTGCAATCAAGTTCATATCAAAGATTACGGAGAGAGAGATTATCGTCAGGGATAATAGCAGATTCCATCATTTCAACCGTGGAAGCTGTTCTTGTGGAGACTATTGGTGATGGAAGTGTAAAATTGTCTTTAAACAACAAATACGACGTTCTAAAAACACGTCGTAAATGAATACGACGTCGCATTAAGGACATGTGTTTGGTAGTGTTAGATAAAGAAATGTCCAAAATCTATATACTTTTACGTCTTATAATTTGATAATATAAAAAATTTTATTTTAAATTCATTGTGTATGGTAATTTTAAATGTTTATTTTCAAAATTTTATTTGTAACATTTTCAAATTAACATATGTTATTATATGTATTTTAAAATTGGTAGTACAATTCATTTGATGTATTCTGCATATGAGTGAAGTATTTTGTAGCTTTGACATTCATTCTCGTTATAAAGTATGATATTAATAATACTAATCTTAAATCGGACAATAATATTGGTGTTATTCTATATCTTATTATATTTATTATTTTTGTTGAATTCTTAAAAAATAAATTTAGTTATATGATTATTTTTTAAATTTATTTTTACACTTTATTATATATGCATAAGAACAACGAACTATATATTCATTCAATTTAATATATGTATTACAAAAAATTATTAAATATTAAAATTATACATTTATATTCAAAAACGATTTCTTTTTAAAAATATTTGTATTTTTTTTAGCTATTTCAGTTTTATCTTTCAAAATGGTAATTTTAACAATTAATACAATGAAGGTAGCTTGTAAATTGTAATCAACCATCTCAAATGTTAATCTCAATAAAATTCATTTCACAAATAATATATAAGATTGGGGAATACCATAATAAAAATAGCTTTAAATTTGTAAAGAGTTACATCAAATGCTATTAAAAATTAAATATGTAAAGGAAAAAATTAAAATTTTTATTCAGGATAAAATAAATTTTTAAAAATGTTTAAAAATATGTAATTTAAAACCAATTAAATTATATTATCTAAATCTTATCTAGATTTTAAATTTTTTTAAAATTTTCATCAAAAAAATATTTATATTTTTAAAAATAATGAATATAAATTTTTTTATTATTTCTTTGAATTATTATTTTTATTTTATAATTACAAAATTTAAATAAAAAAATATATTTTTAGTTATATAATATTAATATATAATCAATTATATATAATATAAAATTTTAATTTTTGAAAAGTTTAAAAACAAAAAATTGATAAAAGTTACTTTAATTATATAAATAATGAATAGTTTCTATTTTGTAACATATAGAAAGGAAAGGAATCTTTAAAATTAATAAGAACAAAAAACATAATTATATTGTAAACTATATTAAATGTGATCTTGCACATACATACATACTACTTTTTTTATCAAACACTATAATTTTCGCATTAATTTATTTATTAAACAATATATGACCAAGTACATACATGTTATTAATTAGTTGACTATTAAGGATTAAACATTTTGCAAACACATACATACTATTGTTTAGGCACTTGGTCATATATTGTTCAAATTTATATATTATATATTATTTTTATTTTTGGATTTTTAAGGCTTTTAGGTATATTTAATTTTTAAACATTTTATATAATTTAAACGGGTATCAAAATCCGAACATAACCCGTAAAGATCTGAAACGAATCAAAATTTACCTGCTAGTCCTGAAAATCTGAAACCCGAATTAACCCAAAGTGAATCTGAATGGGTATAAGTGAATGTTGTCATTAGACTAGTAATTAGTTAGCATCCTATTAGCTTTTTTTGGTCAACCAATAATTTTATTTCAACTTGAAGTATTAGAAGCACTAAGAGCTTGTTTAGCAAGCAAATCAACATCAATGTCCGATGAACGAAGCGTAAAATGAAAAGAAATCGAAACAAAAGATTGTGCGATCAAGCGGATCTCACCAAGAATGACATAAAGATTTTTGTGATATTGGATCTTCCTTAGGAGATTTATTAGAACCTGAAAATCCGAGAAGACCTGAAGCTCCCTCAAATCCAAAGCAATAAATTTTATCAATTCCACGCGCATGGCTAAAGGTTATGTCATTAAAGCTAATTCAACGTGCTGAATAACATCGAAAAACTCACCTAAAGAACACACCGTGTCTAAACGGTAAATAAACCCGACATCAACGTAGCAATGAACACGACTAGAAGAAAAGGATGATGTGCTTTGGTGGTGCCATTCTTGGCCATGGCGTGGTTTAATCGCCGCCTCTTGCGTCCCATCCCATAAACGTGCATCAATAACCGATTTTGACACCACTTCAGCTTCCGGAAAAACCCGATCAGAGAAAATCAGATGACTACGAGCTTTCCTAAAACGCCAAAAAATCGACGAATATAACGAAGCAGAGACGACCTCCGGAGGAGAAATAATCTGCCACTACGGGGCAGCCAGCAGAAACATTTCAACTGAAGTGGAAGACGTGAAGATACATATGCCCACCGGTGCCAGCTCCCAAACCCTTTGGGAAAACGAACATAGGAGAAATACACGATTCATCATTTCAAGCTTCCCACAACATTTACATCGAGCATCAGATGCTATTCCTCGTTGCTCAACTTCCCTACCGACCGGAAGAGACTCTACCAAAGCTTTGCACAAAATGGTCTTAATCTTAGGTGTAGACTTCAACTTCCAGATATATGAAAACCAAGGGAAAGAATCATCCAAAAGGGTCGTGTGATTCGAATGGGCAATGAGTCTATAGCCTAACTTTTGGGCATATATCATGTTCTTTTATAAGAGCCAAACAAGCTTATCGAGCCTATATAGAGATTCAAGGTGTAGCCGCTGCAAATAATGGCTATGATGGGGAATTACTTCTTTTACTTTTGCTCAATCCCATTGGCCTCAAGACCCCAAAAATATGCCACCCGTATATCTCTAGATGCAAGAGATGGCGGACCTATCAACCACATAGGCGAGCTCAGAGATAACCAAGGGTCATCCCACACTCTAACACTTGCTCCACTTCCAATCAACCAATAAAACCCCTTGCGTATGAACTTCCGACCGACAAAAATTCTCCGCCATCCGTGGGAACAATTCGACGTCGCTTTAGCGTCCATGAATGACATATTTTTTACAATACTTTCCCAAGAGGACCCCAGGGACAAGGGCATTTGGAGCATGTAACATCCGCCATCTAATCTTTGCCAAAAGAGATCATTATGTGCCTCGATGTCGCAAAATCCCAAGCCTCCATCATCTTTAGATCGAGTCAATCGACCCCATGAAATCCAAGAAGTTTTCTGCAACCCCTACTTATCATCCCACCATAATCGTGTCAAGAGCGATTGAATTCTCTTACAAAGAGAAAACGGTAGTTTGAAGTAGGACATCACATACGAAGGAATGGATGAAAGTACCGAGGTAAGCATTACTATTTTCCCTGCCGTAGAGAGAAAATGAGATGATAAACCAATAGACTTCTGGCAAATACGATATCTAATAGAAGTGAAGATATCCCGGTTTCAACAACTAAAGTTCTCAGACAAACCCAAGTATTTTCCAGAACCTCCCTCCTTGTCTATTCAAATAATACGCTGATGAATTCATATTTTATGAGTTTTTACTTGGATTTTATTCGAGAAAAATGGTGCTTTAATATGTATTTGGTTCCTTTTGGAGTCTTTTGGTGTTCTTACAGGTTTTAAGTTGCTTTGGAGAGGAACAAAATAATTTGGGCAACAAACGAATATTTGGAATGCAGAATCATGCTGAAGCATCAAAAGTTTGGCCTTTTGACAAACTTCCCACCGTTGGAACAAGTTGAAATTATGACACAAGATAGCCACAAGAGTTAGCTTTAATTTGAAAGTGGTTTGAATGAAATCCAACAATGCGATCAAAAGTGATGGTCATTTTAGTGAACACTTGTCATACTGGCAACGAGAAGACGAATGCGCAAAAATGAGCATCCTGGCAGAATGACAGGGATCGATCGATCCCTGTACTAGGATCGATGGATCTTGGTAACGACACGGCCAAAACCACTTATTTTGAACCAAAATCGAAGATTGAAGACCAATATTACATATTTAAACACTTATACTCATTTTTAGGTTTTATTATGCTATTTTTGAGACTCTAAGCTAGCTTGGAGAGAATTGTAATCTAAGGGAGAAGATCTCTCATCCGTACTTTGAACTGGAGAAGATTTCCGAACCCTATTTTCATATTTTATTCAATTGCATGATGTTTCACATTGATTTGTCTTGTGATTGTTCTTTGAATATGTGTGAGTAGTTCATCAATTGGACTTAGGGTCTCTCATAGGGGATTTCATGATTTGTTGATTTTAAGTTGTTAGATTTAGGGATTTATTAATTGGATCTTCATCTTAAGTTGTTCTTAATGCTGAAATTAGACTCATGACCTAGTTTCTGATCTTAGAATGTTTAACACACCGAAAGTGTTTGTTTAAATGCCTGAAAGAACTTAAGATGAGCAAAGTGTCCTTAATCAACGGAGGTTGACGTTATTGCGCTTTGTCAACATATCAATCCCAACTTTAATGCATGTTTAGAATATGAAATTCAACGGAAGTTAGTCTCTAAGATTCTATAACATAGAGAGTTAGTGGTACGAAAGTAGGTTGATTTTATATTAGAGATTTGAGTTCGAGACGGTTCTTAATACTTTTCCCTTATCAAAATATGCTAATCAACAATGAAATGGTTTCCCTGAGAATTCCCTGTGCCCAATGTCTTCTTCTATAATTTTACAACTCGTATTCTTTGCTTTCTGCTTTCTTGTTTCGATTTTAGCATCATAACCAACTCTCATCTTTTCGCTTTAGCCCACGTTTGATATGATAGTTTTTCGTGCAAGCTTTAATCTCTGAGGATTCGATCCCGAACCACTACAAGGTACGCAACTGTACGCTTGCAGTGATTTCTTGGGTGAAAACCTGAGCTATCAAGTTTTCTGGCGTCGTTTCCAGGGACCAATAGATCGTCTTAGAACTTAGGATCATTGCGTGCCTAAGACATTTACCTTACTTTATTTAATCTCTTCTTTTTCTTCTTTGTTTTTGTGCTTCCAGGTGCATGAACAAACCTCATACTATAAGTCAAGGAAAAGCGAATCTTCTTGAATTTGAGCAAGAACTTGGACGTCTAGAGAGACAGAAGAAGAAGGAGAAACTACTTGAGAGTATTCCAGATTCTGAGTTTGAAGACATTATGGGTGACCATATGGACAACCTTCAGATCCGAAACAATCCTCTCTTTCCTGAAGCTCTTCCAGGAATAACGCTGGCAATAATGCTGGTATTCCATAGAATGACCAACAAAATGTTGCAGCTATGGAGCAACACGACGCAAATCAACCTCAACAGAGGGTGACTTTGGCGCAATATGACACTCCTGAGGCATTCTATGCGAATCGTGCTGGGATTCGTCCGCCTCCTATTGGAAGGAGAGACTTTGAGATCAAGACTGGTCTCATCAATTTGGTGCAACATAATTAGTTTCATGGGTTGTCATCCGAGAACCCTATGCACCACTTGGATAAGTTTGAAGCAATCTGCAATACTATCCAGCATAATGGGGTACCTCCTGAAGCTCTGATATGCAGATTGTTCATCTTCTCGTTGAACGACAAAGCTATGAGATGGTACAACGATTTAGAACCGAACTCTTTGACTACTTGGGATGAAATTAAAGCAGCTTTCTTGAGAAATTTCTTCACAAAGTCTCGGTCTATGTCTCTCAGAAACAAGATCGTTGGATTTCAACAATTGAGTACATAAAGTTTTCATGCAGCTTGGGATAGATGCAAGGAGTCCACATCATGGTTTCACATATTGGAACCTCCTTAACATTTTCTACAATGGGGTTGAGGAGAAATATCAGAACGCCATGGACACTGCCAACAATGGTGATTTTATGACAAATACCGTGGAAGAAGCTTACATGTTGGTGAATAATATGGCGAATAGCCTAGCAAATCGCATGTTTAATTTTGATCGAGGTAGATGAAGCGTATCTGTAGATTCGAAGAGGATTGATGATCTATTGTCAAAGCTTGATGAGTTGATGAAAAGAGATCAGAAAGGAGTACACTATGTTGGGAAACAAAATAACATATCTATGTTCCAAGAGCAGAAGCTTGGAAAGTTGTACCAAGAGTTTATGGCTGAAGAGCTAAATGATGATCAAGCATACGTGAATTACATTGGAAACCAAGGGAACTATAGAAACAAAGGTTTCAATCAGCATAACCAGTTTCAGAGAAAGCCTTTTTGTCAGAGTTCAAGTGTCTTCAATCGCGAATATCAGAATAAGAATCAGAATCAGAACAACAGTTTTGGGAACAATGGGTTTCAACAAAGACAATAATTAGGGTATCAAAATCAGAACCAAGGAGCATCATCTTCATCTTTTGAAGACAGTGATCTGAAACAAATGCTACAACAAATGTTGGAAAATCAGACCTAGTCTGCTGCGAGCATCAGTCAGAAAGCTGATACTATGTACATTGATCTCAATGGGAAGTTTGAGGCAATGAGTGTTCAAATGAAGATGTTGGAAACACAGGTGGTTCAGACTTCTGCTGGGAACAGAGCACCTCTAGGTGTCATTCCAGGCAAACCGAAAAAGAATCCTAAAGAGTATTGCAGTGCTATCATGTTGCAAAGTGAAAAAGAGGTAAAAATTCGTTCATAACAGAAGGACATGGATCAATCGATCCCTGCACTACGATCGATCGATCCATGTCAAATTTCACTTCCAACACCTCTGAGCAGAAGGACAGGGATCGATTGATCCTTGCCCCTGAATCGATTGATCCTAGTCCAAGCGTGAGCATACCAGATTCTGATGAGAAAACGAGGAAATTGGAGGTTTAGGATGACTATGTACCACCCCCGCCTTATGTTCCCAAGCCTCTGTATCCTTTAAGACCCTGACAAAAGATCAAGGAACTCGAGTATGAGAAGTTGAAGAATCTAGTCGGTGAATTACATGTGTGATTGCCTTTCGTAGAAACAGTCAAGATGGTACCTTCTCTTAAAAGGTACATGAAGGAGATTCTCTCAGATATAATGACTTTAGATCAGGGTGTGTCAGTGCTNTAATGACTTTAGATCAGGGTGTGTCAGTGCTTACTGCAGATTGTAGTGCTATTCTATAGAACCTTTCGCCAGAGAGACGCAAGGATCCAGGTTCTTTTTACTACCTTGCAAGATTGGATATCTTATCTTCGAGAGATGTCTATGTGAATTGGGCTTTGGAGTTAGTTTGATTTTGTTGTCTGTCTCGCAGAGGCTAAATATGGTGAACTATAAGTCCACGAAGTTGTCCTTGATACTTGATGATATATCAGTTCAAAGACCAGTAGGTATTCTATATAACATTCCTGTTGGTGTTGGCAAAGCTATGTATATGATGTATTAGCATTTTATAAGTTTTTATTTGTTATGAACCATTTGATGGCTGACATAACCATTAGTCTGTTGGG
>OVAN01015080.1:0-11574 GCA_900406275.1 Anastatica hierochuntica
TTTTAAATGCTTTGATCCAAGAACTTAAAATCAGGAATCAAACCCCATCATCCGGATTACATCCCCATTTTTCTACCATCTTTTTCGGTAATCCTGAGTGACCAGACTCATCTTTAGTCTGTCACCACACTCTTACCTTATCTCCTTGATTCTCCATGCATTTCTTTTTCATCTTATGTTCACACATGTGTAAAAATAATGGAGAGAATAGGGTAGACATGATCCTTCTAATTGCTTAGGTAGGATTGAACATTTTAGGTGGTTTAGACACGGTCCTGAGTGTATGATTTCTCGGTGTTGGGTGTTTAGGTGGTTTAGATGGATATGTTGCATTTCTTCGTGCTGTATGGGTGTTTTAGAATTTAAAAATGTCATTAGTATGCTAATTCGAACTAGATTATCGTTCTTGAAAAAAAAAACAAAAATTAATTAAAAATTCTATATATTTGGTTTAGAAATTAGCATTTGCATATTATTATATTGATTATTTTCGCCCTGGAGAATGCACATATCTGGTTTATTTTCTGATTGGTGGTTTGTACTTGGGTAGTTAGGGGACATGGATATCAATATACTCTTTCTCTCCTGCCATTTTGCATATTGTCTAGCATTTCTGACGCAGTTTTGATACTCCAAACACTCTGAGCCTCACCACTAAAAAGCCTTAAATGCCTAGCCTGATTCCTCGATTATGAGTTCTTTGGTGAAAAGCTTCACGCCCATCTTCAATTGAATGTATATTGTTATTAACATGAAAGCTAAGTTTGCAGGTCCAGATTTTAGAGTATAGATGGGCTTGGGAGGTTATGCAACGATTCTTGGGGAGAATGTTCTAACTATTCAAAGTCTTTTTGGTTAGCGAAAGTAGTGCAGAGTAATGTTTTCTGAAAGCATGCAGTTCATTCGGTTTTTGAGTTTCTTTTCCCGCAGGCTTAGTCTTCGTTTCCTTTACTTGAGGACAAGCAAAGATTCAAGTCTGGGGGATTTGATGTGCCAGTATTTTAGTATGTTTTTAGTACGATTTTCATTCGAGATCTATGGTTTTTATTATGTATTCGGAGTGTTTTGGCGCGATTATGTGTTCTTTGTTGTTTTTACAGGATTCGAGCTTCAATGTGCATAAACGAAGCATTTTGGATGGATTTCAAGCCTCGAAAGAAGTGTTCGTGCAAAGCTGTAAAAATACCCAGAATTTAGGATACAGATCGACTGATCCAGGGACATGGATCGATCGATCCCAGTCCCGTTTTGCGGACCGATTTTACGAAGAACCAAACTGAACTTATTTCGAACCGGATTTCACCTAAAAAGCCTAGAGTCGAGTTTTTCTTTTCATAATGCAATTTTTCTGCCTTTGAGAGAGTTTGTAACCAAGGGAGAAGAATCATCTTCCGTATTTCGAATCTGAGAAGAATTATTAACCTTATTCTTTGTTTATTGATTAACACAATCATGTCTCTCTTGATATATATATGTGTTTTTGCTACTCACATGAGTAAGTAGTCTGTTCGTTGGGTTTAGGGTTCTCACAAAGAGGATTCATGATGTGTTGATATTGAATTGTATGTTTAGGGATATTATCTAATGGATCTTCATCTATTGTTAATCGTAATGGATGAAACTGAATTGATCACTTAATTTTTGATCGTAGGTTGTTTAACTTCTGGAAGGTGAATGTTTAAATGCCTGAAAGAATTATAGATGAGCAATTCTTCTTAAGCCAACGGAAGTTGATGTTTAAGTGAATTGTGAACCTATTAAATCTGTTAGTAATGCATGACTAGAAATCGAGGGTCAACGGAAGTTAGTCACGAGGTTTCTAGTGCATAAGGCGTTGATGCTATGAAAGTAGATCAGTTCTAGATTAGAATTTCAGTTCAAGACGGTTCTTAACCTCTTCCCTAATCTGTAGTTTAAGTCAACAATGAAATGTTTCCCTGAGAATACCAGATGCCCAACACTTTTCTGAATTGTTTACAACCTTACGTTGCTTCCTGCTTTTCTTTGCTCTCTTGATTTCGACATTTGCATCTCTCAAAAGACATCTTTTCTAGCCTTATCCCGCTGTTTGATCTTGATTCTTCTTGCTACTCTTTGCTCTTTGTGGATTCGATCCCGAACCACTACAACGTACATCTGTACGCTTGCAATGTTATCTCGGGTGAAAACCTGAGCTATTAGCTATACATGGAAGATGGCTTGGAAGTAGCCATAATCGACGAAAAGGGATCAAAGGCAATCCTCTCAAATGAAGATACGGAATACACATAGATGCTCAACCGATGAAACCAAGTGAAGTACTAGCATTGGGGCTAGGAAAAGATGAACCGGGACCAAAAGAGGAGAAGAACGAAAACAAGGATGATTCGGATTGGAGTGAGCTTAAGGCACCTTAGGTGGATTTGAAACCAATTCTAAAAGGGCTAACGTACGCGTTTCTTGGTCCTAATTCTACTTACCCCGTGATTATAAATGGTAACCTAAATGAAAGTGAAACTGAATTGCTATTGAATGAATTGAGAAAGTATAGAAAAGCGATAGGTTACTCACTAGATGATATCAAGGGTATCCCCAATCTTTGTGCATGCATATGATTCATTTAGAAGACGAGTCTAAGATCTCAATTGAACCCCAAAGAAGGCATAACCCTAACTTAAAGGATGTGGTCCGCAAGAAAATCTTCAAACTCCTTGAGGCAAACATAATATATCTGATCTCGGATAGCACATGGGTCTCTCCCGTGCATGTTGTGCCCGAGAAAGAAGGGGTTACAGTAGTTAAGAATGAAAAATATGAGCTAATCCCTACTAGAACTATAACAGGAAATAGGATTTGTGTCGACTATAGAAAGTTATATGCATCAACTAGGAAAGACCACTTCCCTTTGTCTTTCAATGATCAAATGATGGAAAGATTAGCAAATCGATCTTAATATTGCTTTTTAGCCGGTTATTCCGGTTTCTTCCAAATACCCATTCACTCTAGTGACGAAGAGAAAACCACATTTACTTACTCGTATAGTAAATATGCTTATAGGAGAATGCCTTTCGGTTTATGCAATGCTCCTGCTACTTTCAAAAATGCATGATGTCCATATTTGATAACTTTATTGAAGAGTGTATGGAGGTCTTCATGGACGATTTTTCCATCTATGGAGACTATTTTGGTGGATGTCTTTCTAATCTATGCAGGGTATTGAAGAGATGCGAGGAAATCAACCTTGTGCTAAATTGGGAGAAATGTCACTTCATGTTCCAAGAAGGGATAGTACTCGAGCATAAAATCTCCAAGAAGGGGATTAAAGTTGATAAAGCTAAGATTGAGGTGATGATGTACTTAGAGAAACCAAGAACGGTTAAAGGAATTCGGAGCTTCCTAGGACACACGAGTTTCTATAGGAGGTTTATCAAGGATTTCTCACAAATCACAAGACTGATGACAAGGCTTCTATGCAAGGACATACCCTTCGAGTTGGATGAAGCGTGTATGAAGGCTTTTGGGAAAATCAAGGAAGCTTTGGTTTCGGCTCCAATCATACGAATTCCAAATTGGGAATTGCCTTTCGAGATCATGTGTGATGCAAGCGATTTTGCAGTTGGAGCGGTTTTGGGATAAAGAAAGGATAATAAACTTCACGTGATCTACTATGCAAGCAAGATGTTGGATGAAGCTCAAATCAAGTATACCACAACGGAAAAGGAGCTCTTAGCCATAGTGTTTGCATTTGAAAATTTTTGTTCATATATAGTGGGATCAAAGGTAATAGTATAGACGAATCAGGCCGCTTTGAGACACCTATTGGCGAAGAAAGATGCTAAGCCAAGCTTATTGAGATGGATTCTCCTCCTACAAGAATTTATTCTTGAAATCAAGGACAAAAAGGGAATGGAGAATGGAGTGGCAGATCACTTGTCGAAGATGAAAAGTTGATGATGGGCTACAAATTAATGACTCACTCCCGGAAGAACAAATCAATTCGGTGGAAACATTCTTCATCATTGAGGGAGATCTCAAACAATGGGAAGAAGAGAATGCGAGTGCAGTGACAACTACAACTCTCTGGTATGCTGATTTTTTCAACTACCTCATGAGTGGAAAAGAGACTCCGGATATGGAGACTTATGGAAAAAATAAGTTCTACCGTGATCTTAAGTCCTACTATTGGGATGATCATTTCCTCTACAAGTAATGCAAGGATCAATTATATAGAAGATGTGTTTCGAAAGAAGAAGAAGCTAAAGAAATCATCACCAACTGTCATAGTGCTAACTATGGTGGACACTTTGCCACTTTCAAGACGGTTCAAAAGGCCTTACAAGCGGGTTTTTGGTGTCCCACAATGTTCAAGGATGCACGTAAAGTTGTCTCCAAGTGTCATGCTTGTAAAAGAAGAGGAAATATAACAAAGAGGAATGAAATGCCATTGAATCCTATTCTTGAAGTGGAGATTATTCATGTATGGGGAATAGAATTCATGGGACCATTCCCTAAATCGAATGGAAACTTCTACATCTTAGTGGTGGTCGACTATGTCTCCAAGTGGGTAGAAGCAATAGCAAGCCCGACGAATGATGCAAGGGTAGTAATCAAGCTCTTCAAAACGATCATCTATCCTAGGTATTACACTCCTAGGATAGTGATAAGTGATGGTGGAAGCCACTACATCAACAAAGTTTTTGATAAACTCTTGAAGGCTAATGGAGTAAAACATAAGTGGCAAAACCATACCACTCTCAAACGTCTGGACAAGTAGAGGTATCAAATCGCCAAATCAAGGAAATAATAAAGAAGATAATTGGAGTGAATAGGAAAGATTGGTCTACCAAGCTTGATGATGCACTTTGGACATATAGAACGACATTCAAGACACCTATTGGGACAACACCATTCAGCCTTATCTATGGGAAATCTTGCCACTTACCTATTTAGTTGGAACACAAAGCACTTTGGGCTACGAGGAAGCTAAACTTTGACTACAAGGAAGTCGCGGAAAGAATATTAGTGCAATTGGAAGAACTTGAGAACTTGAGGCAAAATGCTTATGAGAGCTCGAAAATCTATAAGGAAAAGACAAAGGCTTTTCACGATAAGAAGATCCTCAAGAGGGAGTTCTAGAAAGGAGATAAAGTTCTATTCTTCAACTCTCGGTACAAACTGTTCCCGGCGAAATTGAAGTCAAAATGTTCGGGTCCTTTTGGTGTTGAAGAAGTAATGCCATATGGTTCAATAACTCTAAAGAACCTTTTCGGAGAAGAATTCACGGTGAATGAGCAAAGATGCAAGCCATACCTAGCGGATACGTTACTAGAGGGAGTGAGTTCTCTCGTCCTTCTCGATCCACCATCATCTTAGACCGCTTCAAAGTCAAGCTAATGACTATAAACAAGCGCCCTTGGGAGGCATTCCCAAGAAGAAAAACCGACTTTCTCATATAAATAAATATTTTTAATTTAAATTTTTCTATATTATATGCTTAATTATCTAATATAAGTTTTGTGATTTTGGTTTATATGGGTGTGACAATGATCGAAGCATCTACCAAACGGATTCCCAAAAAGATTCTAGCACTATCTTCAATTTCAAAAATGTTGGGCAAGTTATTGAGAAATAAAGAGAAATGAGAGTAAATTGCAAATATTTTATAAAATCACATGTTTTAGTAGCTTCTCTCTTTCATTGCCATAACTTCTCTCTCTCCTCTCTCTCTCTCTCTCTCTCTCTCTCTCTCTCTCTCTCTCTCAAGCACTTAGAAAGAAACTCTCACTCTCTCTCATTTGCTAGAAAAAATCAAAATTTCCTTTTTAGATTTTCGAAATTTTCAACTTAATTTTCTAAGTCATTCTCTTAAATCTTTCCCTGCATTATACTCTTAAGAACCTAAAGTTATCTCTAATCTTTAAATTTTGAAGAAATGATGAAACTTTCTTAAATTCTTGGGTTCTTTAATCTTAGAGTTGTAAGCTTGAATAAGTGGTGGTTATGGTTAAAATATATTAGAGAATGCTTGGGAATGTGGATTCAAGGCTTCGTTTTGAAGATTTGGTGCTCATTTGGAAATTTTGGGGAAATGTGTTCTTGAAGTGTTCTTGAATATGAATAGTAACTTTTTCAAAATTTCATGCATATGAATGATTTTAAGATCTCAAATGATAGCGTAAGGATATATATTAAGTTCCCAACAAGAATTTTCCAATTCCGTTGAGTAAAAACAAAGTTATGACGATTTTAATCCTTAGTTTTGGATTGTTGATGGGTTGTTTTTGCAAAATTTGAAAATTCGTAATTCTTTGAATCTTGGGCATCTTGAGTTATCTATTTCATTAATCTTATGTTCCTTGATGCCTTGAAAATGTTCTTTGACATTTAAAATTTCTTGAATTCAAGAATTTTGAGCCACAAAATTTTTAGGAACTTACTATATACATTCTTTCAATGTAGGAATCAATTGAGTAAACTAATGGCACCAAACAAAAGAGGTGGATATGAGGGGGCACATAAGAAATGACCCCAACATGAATATATGCAAGCGAATAAGGAAGAAGAGAGAATCCACCACACCAAGCTCACGTTAGAAGAAAGAGGTAAAACCTACAACCATTGTGAATACAATCTCATATTTTTGGTTTCTTTATTTGTTTTGAAGGTGAATATCACAGCTTAGAATTCACCGAGACGGTGAAGTTTAAGTCTTGGAGGGAGCCTTGGAACTAATGCTTATTTTCATTTTGAATTTTTCCTTTTTTCATATTTGAGTCATGGATTATAGATAGTTATGATTTATAAAAAACAAAAAAAAATCGATAAGTTTCAAAAATTCAAAAAGATTTTCAATTTGTTTTCAAAAACTTGCATATAGTTTGCATCCATTTGTGAATACTTAGGTGGTTATAGCATATAGGATTGCATTTTACATAGAGAACCTTTTCTGGTAAGTAGACTTAGTCATGCTTACAATTCAATGCCCTCATTAGTAGTATTATGATGCTTGAACAATTTAGAAATTAGGAAAATCCATACTTTGAATTGGCTTCTCGAAGCACTTTTTGAAAATTGAAGCATATTGGATTTGAAGCCTATCCCATCTAAGTGAACCTAATTAGAATTAGTTTTTGTTGCTTATGGTCTTGAAGTACTCTTCCATGGTAAAACACTAAACACTTGAGTTATGTTGTACCATAGTTTACTACTCTTCGTAACTCAAGTGGCTATTCTTTTTTTAAGAGTAGTTACCCCACCTTGAAAACCCAAAACCTTTTTTTTAGACCTTCCTTATTGTTTCAATGTGAGACCTCTTTTGGAAAATGCACACATAGGCAAAAACTCGTGTAAATTGAAGTTGGACGACAATGTCTAGTGCTTCCTTAGAGTTATCCTCATTTTAAGGTTAACTATGAAGGGGTCTTTCAATCTATACATGGGTTTGAGAGTTGTTTTTGGTGAGTCTAGTGTTAAAAGCTTGAGAAAGTTGTTCTTAATTGAGAAGTTATGCAAGCATAATTGAGAAAATATTAAAGAAAAGAGTCTAAGAGATCCAAAGTCTTATGAGTTCCTAGCATAAATCTCAAAGTTTTAGATTTGTTAAGAGAGTCACTAGTGAAATTTCAGGAAAGAGAAATATGAATATGGATTTTGATTTAGTGATAGTGAATCCAATTTAAAGAGAACTGCTATAAGAACAACGGGTTTGAATGAATTATAAAAGGATCTCTTATTGCTAAGCAAAAATAAAAAAAGGGAGTTGTTGATCTCATTGGGAAATCTTGAGAATCTTGCTAAGAAAGAGCATGTGGGGTTTCGACCTCTAGAGCCTTAAGAAGGGAAACATATCCGGGTAGTGTAGGTAATTAATGGGAATCGGGATTCGTAGCCTAGTGGAAGCAATAACTTTGTATGCATAAGTTGTTTGGCTACTACCTTGATTTTGCCATATGTCTTGCATTACTTGTTTTTCAGAGAAAAACACCATAAAAAATTGAGTGAAACCTCCTTTAAATACTTCTTTAAACATCCACCCCCTTTTATTTCCAAGCCAAATGGAATAAGACTTCTTGCCCATAAGTAAAGACCGCACGCCATAAGCTTAATTAAATGTTAAGGGATAAGTGGATAAGATGGTATGTGGATATCTAACTTAGGTGCCTAGAGATATTTCTTGTAACGAGTATGGCGAAGTACATCGAGTATTCCTGATTTGTGCATTATAATACTACTCTTTAGGACATTGGGTTGAAGGCATTTCTAGACATACTTTGGCTTGGATACTCGTTTTCAAACCTCGCTTCCGGATTTGATCTTTGTTGTTTGCTTGAGGATAAGCAAAGGGCAAGTCCACGGGAGTTGATGTACATAGGTTTTTATGCATTTTAAAGATAATTTCTTTAATGTTTAGGATGCATTTAGGTTGTAAATATTGCATATAACCCATAAGTTTGAGTCTAGAGTATAGTTAAGGATCATTTTGCATTTGCATATCATTTTCTTTGCATTTGTAGGTACAACCTTTAGAGATCAATTTGAGAGCTTGAGATGATGGATTCTAGAGGCTAAAAGGACAAAGAATCAAGGGGATTTAAATGCTAGAAGTAATGGAAGAAGATGGAATCAAAGGAGGCTAAGAAATGGAGAACAAAGGAGCCGCAAGCTGTCAAGGAGGGCTACCATCGACCTAGAGGTCGATGCTGGCCAACCTTGGGTCGATGCTGGCCTCCCTTGACAGTCATGCTTCCCAACGTGAGCCACCATCGACCAAGGGGTCGATGCTAGCCTCCCTTGGGTCGATGCCAGGCAACACTTACGAGAAAAATAGCTTCCTTTCACCTATAAATACCACTTTAACCTAGTTTTATGTATCCAAAACTTTTACAACTATTCTCCTTCTTCAAGATTGAGTTTTTATTCTTTCTCTCTTGATCTAAAAGATCAAGAGTCTCTCTAATTAAGTGTGTATCTTCGATCAAACGTCTATCTTTATCTATGAAATCTATCTCTTTCTCTTCATCTCTTTTTCTTTTTCTTTATGTTGTGTGAGTAGTCTTTTTGGTGGAACCAAGAATCTTTAGGTCTACTTAGATTAGGTTGTGATATGATGTTAGGGATAGCTAATTTTAGGTTTCCAAAGGATTTGGTGTGCTTAATGCTAGGTTTTAGAGAAGCTAACCAAGATCTTGATATGTATGCATTTCACGCCTGACAGGTGTTCGATGAAATGCCTAGGAGAACCAAATACTTGCTACTTCATTCTAGCCAATGAGAGTTGTTTGCTAGATTGATTATTGACTATATGTGCTTCCTCTTAATGATTTGTCATCGATTTATCATTTGCAACAAACGAGAGTTGAGCAAATGCGGTTGATAAGGAAATGGCCTCTTGCCATGAGAGTGGAATAGGCTAGTATGGCCTTTAGTCATGGATTTGTGCTCAATAGCTTGATCTAACATCATTATAGCCATCTTTCTAAGTGGATCCATTACAACATCATCCCTTGGTCCATCATCTTAGTTTATAGTTCATTTAAGGTAAGCATCTTTAAGTCTATGTTTGCTTTCTTTATTTAAGTTTATTGTCTTTATTTAAGTTTTTTACTTTCTTTTCTTGCTTTTATTTCCAGATTATTTAATAAACCAAAACAAACCCAACCTTTCTTATTTGCTTAGATTAGACTTGAGCGTGTATTCCCAATGCATACACCTATCTCGCCAAGGTTTGCTCCTTGTGGTTCGATCCTAAATTACTATAATTACATATCCGTGCACTGGCGGATTGTGTGATTGTTAGGAAACGAGCTTATAAATTTAAAGCTTTGTTGTGATTTTGTTTGAAAAACGATCTCACCAACAGTGCTCCATGAGATTGTCATGGACAACGGGGCCTAATTCAATAGCAATGCTTTGAAGGAATGAAGCAGTATGGATCAACAGCGAAATCAAAGGACATAAGCTAAGTCATGAACCAACGAAGCCAAGGATCATGGCATGGTTTAATGGCTTTGCTAAGGAGCTAATTGGTATAATCCATGAGGTATTGGACCGAGAGAAGCATAAGCATTCAAGACAGATCGTGTTGGGCTTGAATATTAATGGAAAATCTGTCTTCAGACACATCTTAGTCCACACGAAGAAAGGCCCATCAAGCCTAAACCTTATATGGTCGAATAATATATAAATCTACAACCATGCGAAAGGGCCCAACCAGATTATTAATTACTTGATTATTACGGTTTGATTTTAGACTTGGTTTATTTTAATTTTGGGTTTAATATTTTAAATTTGGTTTAGTAGTTTAGGAAAACCCTAGTTGTTTTGTTTCTACTTAAACGATGTATCTGCAGACTTTTAGATTAATCGAGAGTTTTATGCAAGTTTTCTTCCTTTTCATAGTGATTGTGAATCCTTGTTCATCATCGAACATCTTTAGCTTCAGAGTTCATTCTCTACAACTTCTTCTTTAAGATCAAAAAGGGAGTTCATTCACCCGATCTAAAGATTCATCTATCCTTCTATCCATCATCTCATCATCCCATCTAATTCTATCAAAAGAATTTTGTTTTCATATTCTGTTTTCTTGTTCAGAAGATCAAGGGTTGCATCGAGGAATTTTGTGAGGTGTGGGAGATTAAACTCAGCTTCGCCACTATGGGAACCGAAATTCTCACTGTCAATGTTATATGGTTCACGGACTCTAGAACTAAGACGCAAACTCGTAACCTAGTTGAGACGCAGCTCGCTAACGAAAAACGAAACAAGAACCCTAGTTTTTCTAAGTGTTTATGTGGTGACGAAAAGCTCTGTGTGTTCTAAGTCGTCTGGAAATGCTGACCAAAATTTTTGATTTCTTTTATAGCGCGCTATTATCCTAGGCGGATGTACGAGAACCAATTCGAGAAAGGTCGGGTGCGTTTATTTAAGATGGCTTAAGTACTCGTCGGGGCCAGCGACGAGTATGGTGTGAGAGCGAGAGCTCGTTCGTAATTTATCGTCGCGGTCGGACTGTTGTTGGTCAATTTCTGGAATTGTGATTTTCGGAAATTTGCGACGTCTCGCTCCTTTCCGAGAATCTTCCCGTTCAAAAACGTGATATGTCAAGGAGCATATCTTAGTCGAGATATGCTTAGATGGATACGTTTTCATCGTACGGTTTCCTTTTCCGGGTTGTACGGTGTTACTTGGGCGTTTCGAACGAATCGTGGATTGCTGTGATAGCCGGGAAACTAATTGCGATACGAATTATTTTTTTTCGACGAAAAAGAGTATTGCGAGATTTGCTGGAAATCGAATTGCGTTTTCTTATTACCGAAAAAGTTTTGGAAATATTAAGTACAAGTTGCATATTATAAAATGTGGGAGTATACGAGTATGCGTACACCCACTCCCCCCATTTTAAAGGAAAGGGACAGCTGAACTCCTCTTGCGAGGAGCTGCCTACGTACCTCTTCAGTTTCGTCGTTAGGATTGACTACTCGCTTTGCCGGGTTGCGCCGGCCGTTTTAATCTCTTGGACTATAACTGGGTCGACGGTTTCTGCCGGCTTGTTCATCTCTTCAGGAGCCGCTGTCAACGTCAATGGTCCTGGATCAT
>OVAN01015081.1:0-11574 GCA_900406275.1 Anastatica hierochuntica
TCCGAGTAAGTCCGATTAGCGATGCGATCTTGGACGTTGATTTCGAAATGAACATTTTTTGACACCAACAATGTACTTTGATGTATTACCATTTTATAGGATATTATGCGGTTTTAGTCGAGATATATGGTATTTTAGTATGTATTCAGTTCTCTTTGGAACGGTTTTGTGTCCTTTAGTGTTTTTACAGGTAATGAGCTTGATTGTGCAGAAAGATCACATTTTTGACGGATTTCAACCATTGAAGGAAGAGTTTTTAAAGAGGTAAAACGTCCTGGAAGAATGACAGGAATCGATCGATCCCTGTCCAGGATCGATCGATCCTTGTCACGATTCGCATACCAAGTTTTTGAACCAAGCCGAGATTTCAAGAATCAAGTTGCATCCTAAAGACCTAGACTCGGTGTTTTACTTTTCATTATGTTGTTTTTCTGAGAATTAGAAAAGAGAGAGAGCTTTGTAACTTCAGGGAGACGAATCCAAACCTGTACTTCGTTTCAGAGTAGATTTATGAACCCTTTTACTCTTTCAATTGCAATTACACCATGCTTTCTCTTGATTTCTTTTGTTATTGGTCGTTGACTATGAGTGAGTAGTTCTGTAGTTGGATTTATGATTTCTCACAGGGGATTTCATGAATTTTTGATCGTTAGGTTGTTAGATCGGGTAATTATCAATTGATCTTTGTTTGTCTTTGTGTTTAATGCTTGAATTAGCTTGATCACCTAGTTCATGAACCTAGGATATTTTACGCACCGAAATTGTTTGATGAAATTCCTGAAAGGAAGTTAAGTGAGCAAATTTTCTTACACCAACAAAAGTTGATGTGTAAACAATTTGTGAACAAATCAACCCCGTCTAGAATGCATGTTTAGGATTCAAAACTCAACGGAATTAGTGTCTAGGATCCTTAAACATAGGTAGTTGGTGCTAAGAAAATAAGTTAACTATAAAATTGTTAATTGAGTTTAAGATGGTCCTTAAAAGTTTTCCTGACAACAAACTTAAAATCCTGATGAAATGATTTCCTTGAGAAAACCCAATACCCAGCGTTTTCCTGCAATTGATTTACAATTCTCTTTCATTTCTTTGTCTCTTGCTTGTTTGATTTTGATTTACTGCATCAATCTATAACTCTTCTTTTTCGCTTTAGCCCACGCTTGATCTGGTAGTTTTTTGTGCAACCTTTGGTTTCTGTGGAATCGATCAAGAACAAATTCTACGTACGCATATGTACACTTGCAGTGTTTTCTTGGGCGAAAACCTGAGCTATCAAGTTTTCTGGCAGCGTTGTCGGGGACCAATAAGTCGTCTTAGAACTTAGGATCATTGCGTGCCTAAGGCATTTTTGTTATTTTGTTTAATCTCTTCTTTTTCTTTGTTTTTGTGCTTTCATGTGCATGAACATACTTCATACTAGAAGCCAAGGAAAACCGAATCTTCTTGAATTTAAGCAAGAACTTGGACGTCTAGAGAGATAGAAGAAGAAAGAGAAGCATCTTGAGGGTATTTCGGAGTCTGAGTTCGCAGACATCATGGGTGACAACATGGAGAACCTTCAGATTCGAAACAATCCTCTCTTCCGTAAAGCTCTTCAAGGAATTGATCCACCTGCTAAAGGTGGTGCTAATGCTGGTGTTCAGCAGATCATCCAACAAAATGTTGCAGCTGCAAGGCCACAAGGCGCAAATCAACCTCAACTGAGGATAACTTTGGTGCAATATGACTCTCCCGAGGCTTTCTATGTGAATCGTGCTGAGATTTGTCCGCCTCCCATTTAAAGGAGAGACTTTGAGATCAAGACTTGTCTCTTTAACTTGGTGCAGTAGAATCAATTTCATGGGTTGCCATCCGAGAACCCTATGTACAAAATGATGTACTTGTGTTCCAAGAGCAGAAATTAGGACAAATGTATCAAGAGTTCATGTTTCAAGAGCTGAATGGTGGTCAGGTAAACGTTAATTACATTAAACGATAAGGAAACTTTGGAAACAATTGTTTCAATCCATAGAACCAATTCCAGAACAAGCCACACCAACAAAATCAGAGTGTACTCAATTCTGGATAACATAACAAGAAACAGAATCAGAGCAGTGGTTTTGAGAACAGTGGTTATCAACAGAAGCAGTATGGTTTAAGAGGATTCAAGAACAATTACCAATCGGGTTAACAAAATCAGAATCAAGGACAGTCTTCCACATCTTCTCAAGATAGTGAGCTGAAGAAAATGCTGCAGACAAAGTCCGCTGTGCACATAAATCAAAAGGTGAAAAACATGTACAATGATCTCAATGGGGAGTTCGAGACGTTGAGTACTCACCTGAAATTGTTGGACAAACAGGTTTCTCGGACTTCTGCGAGCAACAGATCAAGGAACGCGTGTACGAGAACCTAAAGAATCTAGTTGGTGAGTTACATATACGATTGACTTTCGTAGAGGCAATCAAGATGGTACCTTCTCTTAAGAGGTACATTAAGGACACTCTTTTAGACATAATGACCTTAGAACAACGTGTATTAGTACTTACTACGGAGTGTAGCAAAGTTGTACAAAACATTGCACCGGAGTAACGCGAGGATCTAAGTCCTTTGTATTAACTTACAGGATTAGATCGCTTACTTTTGAGTGATGTCTCTACAATTTGGGGTCATGAGTCAGTGTGATGCCCTTGTCAGTATCTCAGCGGTTGAATCAGACAAACTACAAGCCCTCATGAATGTCATTGGTACTTGCAGATAGATCGAATCGAAGACCAGTGGGTATTCTATACAACATTCACGTTGGCGTTGGAGAGGGCTATGTGTTCACGGATTTCGTAGTCCTGAAACTTGAAGAAGTACCCAAGGATCCTATTATCATGGGAAGACCGTTCCTATCTACTGCGCAAGTTATGATTGATGTGCAGAACAGTCAGATAGATCTCCGCCTTGGGAAGTTGACTATGAAGTTTGACATTGAGAAATCCATGAAGAAGCCTACCATAGATGGGAACACATTTTAGGTTGACACATTTGTTGATGTGATTGAAGACTCTGCTGAAGAGTTGTACACTGAGGACCCACTACAAGTTGCTTTGACTCAGATTGAAGGTGAATACGGGTTTCTAAATAAAGATACATATGAGGTTGTCATATTGCTAGACTCAGCACCTACTATTGAGAATCAGGTCGCATATATCAAGCTCGAAGAGCCATCTCCTGCGACATCTACCTCCTTAGTGGCGAGCTCGAATGCTGATTGGAGCGAGCTAAAAGCTCCAAAAATCGAACTCAAGCCACTGCCTGTAGGACTAATGTGCATGTCCGTAGCTCCTACCTCTACATACCCTGTGATTGTCAATGATAATTTGAACAATGCTGAGATTACCTTACTTCTTTCAAAGTTTAAGAAGTACAGAAAAGCGTTGGGATATTCTTTGGATGATATCACTTGTATTTCTCTAGATCTCTGTATGCACATGATCCACTTGGAGGATGAATCCAAGACTCCTATCGAACATCAAAGGAGACTCAATTCTAAGTTGATGGAAGTTTTCAAGAAAGAGATTCTGAAACTTTTGGGTGCATGTGTGATTGATCCCATCTCTGACAGAAAATGGGTAATTCTGGTCAAGTGGTACCAAAGAAAGATGGGATCACTATCATCACTAATAAGAAGAATGAGCTCATTCCCAAAAGAACTATCATTGGCCACATGATGTGCATTGACAACATGAAGATGAACTCAACCACGAGAAAGGATCATTTTCCACTTCCTTTTATTGATCAAATTATTGAAAGACTTGCCAATCATCCTTACTATTGTTTTCTTGATGGCTATTCATGTTTCTTTCAAATTCCCATCCGCCTGGCGAACCATGAGAAGACTACATTCACGTGTTCTTATGAGACATATGCCTACCGGAGAATGTCGTTTGGACTGTGCAATGCACGTGCAACTTTCCAATACTGCATGATGTCTATCTTCACAGACTTGATCGAAGATATCATGTAAGTCTTCATGGATGACTTTTCTGTATATGGTTCTTCGTTTACTAAATGTTTGTCTAAACTTTGTAGGGTTTTAGAGAGATTTGAAGAGAAGCATTTAGTTTTGAATTGGCAAAAGTGTCATTTTATGGTGTAGGATGGAATTGTACTTGGCTCAGGATCTTAAAGAGGGCATTGAAGTTGACATATCCAAGGTAGAGGTGATGATGAGCCTGCAACCTCCTACATCTATCAAGGATGTTTGAAGTTTCCTTGGACACGCAGGATTCTACCCACAATTTATCAAATATTTCTCCTAGATAGCTAGACCCATGACTTGATTACTCTGTAAGGATGTCAAGTTCGATTCTGATACTGATTGTTTGTTAGCCTTTCATACAATCAAGGAGGCAATAGTCAGCGCTATAATTGTGTAGCCACCGGATTGGGATGCCAGTGACTACCCACTAGGAGCAGTGTTGGGTCAGAGAAATGATAAGAAGCTCCATGTGATCTACTATGCCAGCAGAACACTTGATGACACTCAGATCAAGTATGCAACTATTGAAAAGGAGATATTAGTTGTGTTTTATGAATTTGAGAAGTTCAAAAAAATATTTGGTGGGATCAAAAGTCATTATTCATACTGATCATGCGGCTTCGAGATATATTATTTCTAAAAAAGATGCTAAATCGAGACTGTTGAGATAAATTTTGTTGTTATAGGAATTTGATGTGAAAATTTGTGACAAATGAGGCATCGAGAATCGTGTGTAGCCGATCACCTTTCTCTTCTTCGAGTGGATGCTGAAACTCCACTTGATGATAGTCTTCCATAATAGAATGTCTTCATGGTAACCTTGTTGGAGGATGAATATCTAAATGAAGTGGATGCTTTTGGTATTAGACAGATCCATGACGAGATTCCTTGGTTCGCAGAATTTGCGAACTATCTAAGTTCCGAAGTATAGCCACCAAATTTTGCAGGTTATGCGAAGAAAAAGTTCCTCAGAGACGTCAGACATTATTTTTGGGATGTGATGTTTCTCTACAATAGATGTTTTGATGGGATTTTTCGTAGATGTATTCTAAAGTTAGAAGTGTAGGGTATTCTCTATCATTGTCATGGTTCAAAGTAAGTTGGACACTTCACTACCTTCAAGACGGTTTCGAAGGTATGACAAGAAGGTTTCTGGTGGCAAACCATGTCCAAAGACACCCATGATTTTGTTTCGAAGTGCGATGCCTATTAGAGAAAAGGCAGTATTAGCAAAAGGAACGAGATGCTTCTGAACTTCATCCTGAAAGTAGAATTTCATCAATACATCTTGGTTGTTGCGGACTATGTGTCCAAATGGGTTGAAGCACTGGCTAGCCCTACAAATGATGCCAAGGTCATCTTGAATATGTTCAAATCATTGATCTTACCACGATTTGGAGTTCAGAGTTTTCATCAGTGATGGGGGATCTAACTTCATCAACATGATGTTTGAGAGTACGTTGAAGCAGCACAAAGACATAATGTCGCTACACCTTATCATCCTCAAACTAGTTTTCAAGTGGAGATTTCTAACAGGGAAATTAAGGGAATTTTGGAGAAGAGAGTTGGCAAAACATGGAAAGATTGGGCTATGAAGCTTGATGGAAGCACTATGGACATACCGTACTACATTTAAGACTCCCTTAGGAATAACTCCATATCATTGAGTTAGACTACAGTGGATTATGGGCTACGAAGTAGATGAATTTTGACATCACGCATGCAGTTGAGAAGCGAATGATTTAGATCAACGAACTCGATGAGATACACTTGAATGCTTATGAGAACACAAGAATCTACACTATTTCTCTACAAGAGATCAGGTACTCTTATTTAGCACACATTTTAGATTATTTCCAAGAAAAATCAAATCACGTTGGTCGGGACCATTAATTATTGCTAAGGTTCGACCATATGGAGTTTTCGTTCTTGAAGACAACATATGGAGATTCACTGTGAATGGCCAAAGATTGAAGCCATACATTGCGAACGTGCCACCCGAAGAGGGAATGCGAATTCTTTTAACAAATCCACCTGTCATCTGAATGTATTACAGTCAAGCTCGAGACTTTAAACAAGTGTTGAGTGGGAAGCAACTGATGTCTTCATTATTTAACGCATATTTAGCATCATTTAGTATGTGTTTTAGTTGCATTTAGGTTGTAGATATTGCATATAAGTCTTTAATTGCATTAGTTTAAGTCTAGAGTCTAGTATAGGAGCAAATTGCATTTGCATACCACTTTCTTTTCATTTGTAGGTGCAACTTTGAGATGGATCTATGGAGGCTCTAGAGGTGAATTCAAGGTAGATTTGGAGCTAAGGAATCAAGGAAAAGAGGAGCCAAATGATATGAGAGAGGATGGGAACAATTGGAGCACTCAAAGGATGAAAGAAGACACTACAAGCTGTCAAGGAGACCTAACATCGACCCTGGGGTCGATGCTGGATCACCTTGGGTTAATGCTGGATCACCTTGGGTTGATGCTGCATCACCTTAGCAGTTTGCTGCCCAACACAACGCAAAATCGACCCAGAGGTCAATGCCATGTTACCTTGGGTCGATGCTAGGTAGCGTTGACGTGAAAAAGAGCCTTTTTAGGGCTTCTTCTTAGCCTCCAAGTACATAACCTCTCTTCTTTTATTAACTTTCTAACATTTTTCTTTATGTTCTAAGTTGATTCTCTTGATCTTTTAGATCAACAGTCTCTCTTTATATTTATGAATCTTAGATCTTTTATCTATCTATTTACGTTCATGTTTCTCATCTCTACTCTCTTCTCTTCCTTGATTTGTGAGTAGGTTCTTTAGATTGCTCTTGGGTATTTGAGATTTGGCTAGATAGGATTGTAATGGTAGTGTTAGGGATAATATATCTTTAGTTTCTAATGGATTAGGAGATCTTAATGCTTGATTTGAAGGAATCTTGACATGTATGCATTTCATGCACGAGAGGTGTTCGATGAAATGTCTAGGAAAACTTAATTCATGCTAAACCTTTCTTAGCCAATGAGAGTTGATTTCTAGGGAGTTTAGTGACTAAATGGACCTATTCTTCATGATTCTTATTGATTTTCCAATCACAATAAGCGAGAGTTGAGTGATTGCTTCATATAGGAAATGGTTTACTACCATGAGAGTGGAGTAAGCTATAGATGTCTTTGGTCATAGAATTGCTCTTAATAGCTTGAACTAACACCACTATTTCAATCTTACTAGTCTCTTCAATTACACTCACCCGTGATCCATCACTTTACTTATCTTTAACTCTTGTCCTTGCCATTTAAGTTAATGCTTGTTTCTTTTGCTTAATTTACTTTCTTGATTTTATTCCTCTATCTTATTTATGTTATTGCTTATACTTTGAATTGCTTAGTAGATTGTTAGGACCCCCAACCCTTTCTCGATTCACTTAGATTAGGAGGAATTGTGGATTCTCAAAGTTTAGACTGTTCTAGCTTGACGTGATCCTTGTGGTTCGACCCCAAAGTAATACAACAGTATATCTGTGCACTTGCGGATTGTGTGATTGTTACAAAACGGGATTGTATAAATATTAAAGCTTCGTTGTGATTTTTTTGTAGAAAAAATCGCGCAACAAGTTTTTGGCGCCGTTGCTAGGGAGCCAATATAGCTAGTTCTAGTTTATCTTTGAGATTTCAATTCCTTTTGAGACTAAGCTTTTATTTTTGAGTATCAAACTAATCTCTTTGCTTTTGTGTTTGTTATTTTTCTTTGTGAGGTAATGAATCCAAGGAATCAAAGGGATTTGCATGTTCAAAGAGTGAACTTGGGCATGGAAAGACCAAGATTGGGTATGAGGAATGGAAATGATGATGAGTGTGTGATGAAGAGGCTTCTCTCTGATGAAAACCGTGCACTTCAAGAGCTAATTTGTGATTTTGACATGCCATTCACCAATCCTACAAGAATGAGTATAAGATGTCCTCAACATAACCTCCTTCACTTTGAAACCAAGCCGAGTTTGATTGGATTGATACAAAGCTTGTGATATTTTGGGCTTAATGAGGAAGATCCAATCGAACACCTCTATAATTTTGAGATATTTTGTGAGATAGTTAGGATGCAAGGAGTCCCCGAGGATTTAGTAAAGCTCTCTAATTTCTCATTCTCCTTGGAAGATAAAGCTTCTCAATGAGAGAGATGTGTTAAAAGCTCAACAATAACCACATCGGAAAAATGCAAGAAGCGATTTCTTGAAAGATTCTACTCTCACAAGAAGACTACAAATTTCAGAAATGACATTGCCTCTTTCAAGAAAGGATTAGAGGAAACCTTTGGAGAAGCATGGGAGAGATTTAGTGGATATGTGAGAAGTTGCCCACATCATGACTTCACAAGAGGTAGCCTTCTACAAATATTTCACCGAGGAGTCCATGGCCAATTTAGGCTTGCTATGAACACAACAAGTAATGAGAATTTTGCTAGATTATCAACCGAAAAAGGTGAGAAGCTAGTAGAAAATTTAGCAAAAAGCTACCATGATGATAATGGCTTTGACAACCACTCAAGAATGGATGACAAGCTGTAGAAGGAGATGAGTGGTAAGATTGAGAAACTTGCAAAAGTTTGTGAAAAAGCGGTGATGCATCCAAAGGAGAAAGATTCGACTAAAGAAGCTCCAAGAGGCCAACAAGAGGAGGTTACTGTGTTTCAAGAAGGCTACAAAGGGTATTATTCCCAAGACACTTCACCAAAAAGGGTACATGAAGAGAAACCTTCTATCGAACACAATCCTTTTAAGGAAGATGAGATTAAAACCATGTTAAAGATGCTTGTGGTCGCGAAGGATGATTTGAAAAGGGAATATTTGATAAGATAGACATGATCGACCATATGTATCACGAAGACTTTGTGAAGCTAAAAGAATGGTATGAATCTCTTGCCTCTTATGTAAAGGAGATGGCATACAAGCTAGCGGAGCAAACTTCTATGTTGGAATCTCAAGAAGGAAAACTTTCCGGAAAGTGTGAATTGAATCTTAAGGAGTTTTGTCAAGCCATAACATTGAGAAGTAGAAAGCAGTTGCCACCAAAGACTCATCAGGAGAAGCCTAAAGAGGATGAGGAGCAAGTTGAAGAGGTTCCTACAAAAGAAGAGCTTCAAGAGGAAAACGAAGAAGAGGAAATTCCTAAAGAATCTAAAGAGAAACCAAATCAACAAGAGAAAGCTACTAAGGTAGTAGCTCCTCCATGTCCAAAAAGGGAGAAAAAGAAGGAGCCAACCGACACCGACATTCCCATTGATGAATTGAACCTACCATTTCCCGGTCATTTCAAGAAAAAAATCCTTGAAGCCAAATACAAGAATATCAAGGACCAAATGGGAGGTCTCATGGTTAGAATACCATTTACTGAATGGTGTCAAGATCAACCGGTAGTCAACAAGGTTTTGAAGGATATAGTCACCAAAAGAAAGAGGATCGACAATTTGATGATGATGATTGACTAAGAGGGTAGTGAATCTACTCAAAACACAACCCAAAGTGAAAAACCTCTTGAGCCAAAATCTATCCCCAAGAATGGTGATTTGGAGAAATCCGACATACCTTACAGAATTAGTGAGATTGTTAAACAAGATGCCTCATGTGATGCCAAAACTAAGGAGAATGTGGTTTCGTGTGAGAAGACCAAGAATGAGAAACCTAAGGATGTGAAGCAAAGCTCAACTCCAATCATGCTCGTTGACTCTTCACCAAAGACAACACTTCCTTATGTACTCACGAGCATGATAAAAGACGTTGATAAGAAGGGAGTGCCTCTTAACCCCACTCATTTTCCTACTATGACTTTAACTCCAACAAAATGTGTTGATGAAGTGATTGATTATCGAGTTAAGTGCAATGGTTTTCCAAAACCTTTTGCAAAAGTGAAAGTCATAGTTACTAAGGAGATGAAGGAGAAAGGTAAAGAAGGGATTGATGCATTGATGAAGAAGATTCTTGTCATTGACCTTCATGACCCACCATGGAAATCAAAAGAACCTCCTTGGCCAACCTTGCCAAAAGCCTAATCTCATACCCAAAGTCGAGCTAAAGACCATAAACAAGCACACTTGAGAGGCAATGTCATGAATATCCTTTTGTAAATATTCTCTTTTAAGTTTAATGCTTTAAGTCTTTAATTTTCAATAATTGAGGGTTATGTCTTGAAACAACCTTGTTTCAAAGTCATTCTTTTTGCTCTAAGCTTAGGTATCAAAGGAGAACCATTCGAAGCAAGAATCAAATGCCAAGAAGAAAAATGGAATTAAAATTTTTAATGAGCCAAAATGACTAAACACTTAGACAATTTCCTAATGGCTAAGGTATGTCTTCTAAAATCAAGAAACAAATTTTGCATTTCACCATTTTAAAACATCTTCAAGAGTGATTTTGCAAAAACTTGTTTTNTCTTCTAAAATCAAGAAACAAATTTTGCATTTCACCATATTAAAACATCTTCAAGCGTGATTTTGCAAAAACTTGTTTTAAACAAAGTTAATACCTTTGATTCAATTATAAACCTTTGGTCCTAAATTTCACAAATTCAAGAAAAAAATTCAATTTTTTGATTATTTTGCCAAAGTTTTCAAGTAAATCAAGGATTTTGGAAACCTAGGTACCAATTTGCAAATAACTTTTTACACTTTCACTCTTAACCACTACTTTTCACACTCTCTTTTCTCTCTCCTTTCTTCACTACCATCGAAATTCTTCTTCCTCATATGTAAGGAGAATGTTTTTATTTTTAAGAGAGAATTTGTGTGAAAGTTCTAGAGTTTTTGATTCTTCTAAGTTGCATTCAAGCTCATTTTATACATTCCATTCTCTTCCAACATCAAGAACAAGGTATGAAAACTTAAAAACCCTCTCATTTCTCCTGAAATTTTTGATTTCTATGGGTATGAGGATATATTGATTTTTTGTGAATTTCTTGAGTAGAAAGAGCTTAGTTGTAGAGTTTTTATGAGTTAGAATCAATTGGAAACAACTAGAGATGCATGAATCAAAAATGTGTTCTTGAAGTGAATAGTTTTTGAAATTTTAATTTTGAGAGAACTTGAATTTGTTGGTTCATATGTGAAATGGGTGCTAGATATGCTTAGAATCATGTATCACTTTCTTAGTTTCGAGAAATTCTAGAGATGACCACTACAAGAAAACAGATCATTCGCCACTACAGAATTGGTCACGAAGTAGTCGCAAAAGAGGTGTTTACGACTTATTTGCGACTAAATCATCGAGTCGCTAATTTTNAACGACTTATTTACGACTAAATCATCGAGTCGCTAATTTTTCGTCGCAAAAGCATTTAGTCGCAAAACAGTCGCAAATTTGCGACTGTGTTACAACATTCCTTCGTGGTCGTATGTTAGCGACGTTTTTATAACTATATGCACAGATGCGAAATAGCGACGCCAATTAGCGACGTTTCTAGTCGTCGGAAATTTGCGACGGTTTAACGATTTTTTTGCAGTCCTAATTAGCAACGTTTTAGAGACTGTTTTAGATTACGCAAAATAACGACCAGTTTCTGACAACATTGTTTGGTCATACCTTAGCG
>OVAN01015082.1:0-11574 GCA_900406275.1 Anastatica hierochuntica
GAAAGTTGATTCATTTTCCTCTCAAAATCTAATTCTTATCTCTGTTTCTCACAGGAGATGTTAAATTAAGAAAACTTTAATGACATGTATGTGTATAATGCGTTAATGTGTGCACGATTTCTAATCTCTTTAGCTTTATGGTTTAGTTACCAAATGTATAAGCAATACAAATGATTTGTTTATTGTAGAATGAATAATTGAATCCAATGAGTTTTGTGATTTTCTGGAGGAATCAAAAGCTTCGTTAATCATATTTATATTTTTTTTTGCTTATTTTTGGTATAACGATACTTAGTATTTTATTTGCAGTACAATGTCTTCAAAGCGAATAAAACGAGAAGAAGAAGGCGCATCAAAAATAAGAAAGAAGAAAAAACAAGAAGCATTAACAAAATCTCTCGCTAATTCTATGTTAAGGTATGTGAAAAAACTCGAGCCTTCTAAAATTGATGAACCANCTTCTAAAATTGGTTAACCATTAGAAGAGAATGAAAACGATGGAGAAAGTGGCGGTGTAGAACATGACCAAGCTGAAAATACGGTTGAACATGACAATGGCAATGATCATGAGTGTGAAGAGAATGTTGATCAGGATGATCAAGATGAAAAAGCTGATGATGTTAAGGAATATAAAATAGGTGGAGATATTGATGATCCTGGACATTGGGAAATAATTGATAAGAGAATGAGAAACTTTTTGGTCGAAAAAGGTCCAATGGCAAGACCTCCAATTGATTTCCATTTTCCCAGAGATTATCTTGGCAGGTGTTTTTCTCATTCGTCTTATACAAGAGAAATAAGGAATAGAGAGAAGCAAGATCGACGATGGCTAGTTTACTCAAAAGTAAAAGAGTAAAAGATAAGATCTTTTGTTTTTGCTGTAAACTATTCGTGCAAGAAAAAAATCCAATCTTTTTGCAACTGCTGGATCTGATGACTGGAGAAATCTTTCAAAAATGCTCAATGAACATGAAAAAGGTCTTAAACATATCACATGCATGACTCAGTGGATGGAGCTAGAAGTGAGACTACAGAAAAATCAGACAATTGATAAGCACATTCAAGAAGAGATCAACAAAGAGAAAAAAACACTGGAGACGTGTTATTGAGGATAATAGCATTGGTAAAGGTCTTGCTAAAAAAATATTGCGTTTCGTGGAAGCAGTGATAGGATTTATGAGGAAGGTAATGGAAATTTTTTGGGCATGATTGAGGTATTTGCAGATTTTGATCCAGTGATGAAAGAACATATTAGGCGAATTGAGAAGCGAGAAACTCATTACCATTATCCGAGTCACATAATCAGAATGAGTTGATTGAGATGCTTGGGAATGAAATCAAACAAATGATTTTGAAGAAGATTAGATCTGCAAAGTATTTTTCAGTTATTCTTGATACTACTCCTGATATTAGTCATCGAGAACAGATGTCCTTAATTATTAGATGTGTGGATATTTCTGAGATTTCACCAAAGATAGAAGAATTCTTTTTGGCATTCTTGGAAGTTAAAGACAAAACAGGAGAAGGGCTTTTTGACACCCTTCAAGATGTTTTGGTTGATCTTGGGTTGAGTATAAATGAAATTCGAGGGCAAGGTTATGATAATGGGTCAAACATGAAAGGAAAACATAAAGGAGTAAAAAAGAGATTGCTTGAAATTAATCCAAGGGCAGTCTACACACCATGTGGTTGTCATAGTTTGAATCTTGTGCTTTCAGATATCGCTTCCTCGTCGACGATAGCAATTTCGTTTTTTGGGATTGTTCAGCGTATCTATTGTTTGTTTGCTTCTTCTACAAACAACTGTGAAGTTTTCAGAGATATTGTAAATGGTATTACAGTCAAACCATTGTCACAAACTCGTTGGGAGAGCCGTGTCAAAAGTGTTAAAGCGCTAGGATTTCAAGCTCCTCAAATACGAGATGCTTTGTTTTACTTGGCAGAAAACAGTGATAATCCGAAAACAAGAAGCGAAGCTGAGGCTCTTGCAATGAGTGAAACTCATGGAATTGGGAATTTCAAGTTTTTATTCGGAATGATTATTTGGTATGAGTTGTTGTTTGTTGTTAACAAAGTAAGCAAGATTCTGCAGTCAGAAGATATGGGTATTGATATTGCTATTGCTCAGCTGAAAGGACTTATTTCTTTTTTAAGGACTATAGAGAAACAGGTTTTCAAAGAGCAAAAGTAGAAGCTGAAGGCATTGCTTTGGCCATGGAAATTGATCCTATATTTTTCTGTGAAAGTAAAGCGTTTGAGTAAACGAAAACGCCATCATGATGAAGAGCCTGAAACAAATGGAGAAGATGTGATATTAACAGCGGAGGAAAATTTTAGGATCAACTATTTCATCAAAATTGTGGATCAAAGTTTGGTTTCTTTCAAGACAAGATTTGAGCAGCTCCAAAATTATGAAAAGATTTTTGGTTTTTTATTTGACTTGAAGAAGCTCAAGTTAGCAAGTGATGACGATTTGATGGTTTCTTGTACCAACCTTGAAGACTTTTTAAAGCATGGTAATCATTATGATCTTGATGGTAATGAATTATTTCTGGAGTTGAAGCTTTTAAAAGGGAGTTTACCAAAAGACATTCTGAAGTCTGTCGAGGTATTGGATTTTCTGAAAAAGATGGAAACTTGTTATCCAAACACATGGACTGCATAACGCATAATAATAACAATTCCAGTTTCAGTTGTCTCTGCCTAAAGGAGTTTTTCGAATTTAAAGCTCATAAAATCTTATTTGCGCTCAACTATGTCACAAGAGAGATTGAATGGTTTGGCGACTGTATCAATTGAAAGAGGCATGACTGAAAAACTTAATTATACGAGTNGAAAAGCTTAATTATACGAGTTTGATGAACGAATTTTCAAACAAAAATGCAAGGAGAATCATATTTCAATAATAATGTATTTGTCTTTCATGTTTTAAAATATTTATAGTTTTTTTTGATACACATTCGTTTCTCTTTTTATCAAAATTTTCTTTAAAAAAATTTAATCGGCCCATTTTTTTTCCGCTTCCGGTCTCTCCAACCTCAGGAACGGCACTGACTACGGCTAACCCATCGAGTATCAAGACGGCTGATGCAAGCTCAACCTCCATCAAGTGTCCTCTGTTAAACTCACCCAACTATACTGTATGGGCGATTAAGATGAAGCTTCTCTTGAGATATCATAAGGTGTGGGACGCGGTTGAGACAAAAATTGATGATGAAGAAAAGAATGTCACGGCTATGTCTTTGATAGTGCAATCGATACCTGAGGCTCTTGTCTTACAGGCTGGAGAGATGGAGAAAACAAAACAGGTTTGGAACGCGATAAAGTCTAGACATATGGGAGCTGAAAGAGTTAAGGAAGCGCGTCTACATACACTAATGACTGAGTTCGACAAGTTAAGAATGAAAGATGGCGAGACAATCGACCAGTTTGCTGGGAGAATCGTCGATATCTCGTCAAAATCTCAAGCATTCGGTGAGATATTGGAGGAACAAAAGCTTGTGAAGAAATTTTTAAAAGGACTTCCTCGTTCAAAGTATATACTCATTGTTGCCTCATTGGAACAAGTCTTAGACTTGAATAATACAAGCTTTGAAGAGATTGTTGGACGTCTAAAGACTTACGAAGAAAGAATTAATTGAGATGAAGAAGATCTCGTTGAAGACAATAACAAGCTGATGTATACTGAGCAACAGGCAGTCCGAAACTTTGATGGAGAGAACAAAGGGCGAGGAAGCTTTGATGGCAATTGTAGAGGTCGAGGCCGTGGTGGTCGTTTCTCTTCTAGAGGTAGGGGAAGAGGGCGATTTGGCACAGCAAGGGATACTTCACGAATCACTTGCTACCGTTGCGATAAACTTGGATGTTACGCATCGGATTGCCCAGATCGCTTACTAAAACTCCAAGAGATTTTAAAAGCTAAGGAAGAAGAAACACAAGATGCTGATGAGTTAATGATGAATGAAGTTATGTATCTTAACGAAGAAAACGTTAAGCCAAATGACTTTGAAACCGGTGTCGAGGATGATAGCTTGTGGTATCTAGACAATGGGGCAAGCAATCATATGACTGAAAATCGCTCGTGGTTCTTTGATCTCGATGAATCCGTTTCTAGAAAAGTCAAGTTTGGAGATGATTTTTGAGTAGATATAAAGGGTAAAGGCTCGATAAAGTTCGTGTTTGAGGATGGAGTCAAGACAATTCTTTCGAGTGTATATTACATACCTGATTTAAGGAGTAACATCATCAATTTGGGACAAGCCACGGAAGCCGGATGTGAAGTTCGAATGAAAGAAGATGTGCTGGTCCTTTTTGATCGAAATGAGAAATTGTTGGTGAAAACCAAAAGGGGAAAAAATCGACTCTACAAGGTGCATTTAGATGTCGAGAATTTGAAGTGTTTGCGGGTTAATGTAGCTAATGATTCATCGAAATGGCATGCGAGACTCGGTCATATCAACTATGAGAATCTAAGAATAATGGTGAACAAAGAGTTAGCATTGGGTTTACCGAAAATCTCGGTTGAGAAGAGAACATGTGTTGGTTGCTTGCGTGGGAATCAAGTCCGAAAATCCTTCCCGCAAAGCACATCTTTTCGAGCCTCTCAAAGTTTGAATCTTATTCATGGAGATCTATGTGGTCCGATTAATCCACCAACGGCTGGTCGAAAGAGATATATTTTTGTACTAATCGATGACTATTCTCGCTACATGTGGTCAATTCTTTTGCAAGAAAAAGGTGAAGCGTTTAGTAAGTTCAAAAGGTTGAAGATGGCAATAGAACAAGAGAGTGGTTTGTCTATAAAAGTGTTTAGAACTGATAGAGGAGGAGAATTCTTATCGACGGAATTTCAAAATTTCTGTAAGGACAATGGAATACAGAGACATCTAATAACACCTTATTCTCTTCAACAAAATGGTGTGGTTGAGAGATGCAACCGTACCCTCTTAGAGATGACAAGAAGCATCCTAAAACACATGGAAATGCCAAATTACCTATGGGGAGAAGCAGTCAGACATGCCACATATTTAATAAATAGAGTTGCAACAAGAACTTTGAATGCTCGAACTCCATATGAGGCATACAAAGGGAGGAAGCCAAGTCTCTCGCATCTGCGGGTTTTCGGATGTGTTGGTTATGTGAGAAATGAGTCTCCGTTTAAGAAGAAGCTAGACGATAGATCCCGACCACTAGTCCATCTTGGAATCAAGCCGGGAAGCAAGGCATACCATATGCTTGATCCAAGTAGCAAGAGGATTGTGGTGAGCAGAGACGTAGAATTTCTTGAAGAAGAAAGCCGGAAGTGGGGTTCACGGGAAGGAGACTCATATGGTGAGGTGACTGGAACTTTTACGATCGGACCAAGTGAGTATGGAAACCGTGGTTTGGTTGAAGTTGAAGAAGTTCGTAAAACAGAGCATGGGTCAGGTGAAAAACAGAGAGAGACAGAGCGTGAAGGTCACGGAGTGACTGTGAAGTCTGAGCTAGAGGTGTTATCTAATAACGAGGAGGAAGAAGAGGTCGAGAGGTTCAACGATGAAGGTAACGGTAGTGAAGAAAGACATGAGCAGATCGTGCTGAGACACTCTACGAGAGAAAGATCCAAGCCAGAATATTTGTCCGATTACATACTTCTAGCTGAAGCTGAAAGCGGGATTCTCTTAATGACAATCAATGATGAGCCATGGAGTTTTTATGAGGCTAGAAAGCTAAAGGTTTGGATCAACGCGTGTGAAGATGAGATTTCTTCGATAGAGAAGAATCATACGTGGAGCTTAGTGGATTTGCCGGTGGGTGTGAAACCTATCGGTTTGAAATGGGTCTTTAAGATCAAAAGAAACCCTGATGGAAGTGTAAACAAGTACAAAGTGTGGTTGGTTACTAAAGGATATGTACAGAGAATCAGGATTGACTATGATGAATTTTTCGCACCCGTTGCTCGAATCGAGTCCATACGTCTTATTCTTGTTGTTGCGGCTTCAGCTGGCTGGGAGGTACATCATCTTGATGTAAAAACAATTTTCCTTCATGGAGAACTTAAGGAAGAGGTTTATGTTTTACAACCTGAAGAGTTTGAGATCAAAGGAAGTGAAGAAAAGGTATATAAACTCTCTAAAGCTCGTTATGGTCTTAAACAAGCACCCGGGGCTTGGAATGAGAAGCTGAATAGGATACTTAATGAGTTGGGGTTTGTTAGATGTTCCAAGGAACCATCGATATACCAGAAGAGAGAAAAAGAGAGTTTACTTATTATGGCGGTTTACGTAGACGATCTGTTAGTAACTGGTTCATGTCTGAGAATGATCAAGGAGTTCAAGATTGAGATGTCGAGCAAATTTGAAATGAGTGACTTGGGTAAATTGACATATTACCTAGGTATTGAGGTCTTTCAACATGCAGACGGAATCACTTTGAAGCAAGAGAGTTATGCCTCAAGGATTCTTGAAGAACTGGGTTTAGAAGACTGCAACTCGTCAAACATACCGATGGAAATGAATCTAAAATTGTCAAAGGCTTATGATGAAGATGCGATTGATGAAACGAGATATCGTAGAACTATAGGATGCTTGAGGTACTTACTGCATACTCGACCAGACATGTCATTTAGCGTTGGAGTTCTGAGTTGATATATGCAGGAACCTATGTCTTCGCACGGTTCGGCGCTGAAGCAAGTATTAAGGTACCTTCGTGGTACACTCAGCTGCGGTTTAACATACCTGCGTGGAGACAAGCATCACTTGATTGGTTATAGCGACAGTTCGCATAACATAGATGTTGATGATGGCAAGAGCACTTCATGAGATGTGTTCTACTTCAATGAGTGTCCAATTTCGTGGTGTTCACAAAAACAGGAGACGGTGGCTTGGTCGTCTTGTGAGGCTGAGTTTATGGCAGTTACAGAGGCTGCGAAACAGGTCATTTGGTTGCATGATTTACTCACGGAAGTGGTTGGTGCTTCGGGCAAGAAGGTGGTGATTAGAGTAGACAATCAATCGGCAATCTCTCTCACTAAGAACCCTGTCTTCCATGGACGCAGTAAACACATACATAGAAGGTATCATTTCATTCGGGAATGTGTGGAAAACGAACAAGTGGAGGTTGAACATGTTCCTGGTAATGAACAAAAGGCGGACATTCTGACAAAGGCTCTTGCGAGAACAAAGTTTAAGGAGATGAGGGATTTACTTGGGATTCAAGACTTGAGTGAAGCAACTTCAAGATTAAGGGGGAGTATGTTGGAATAATCTTGAAGTTCCTTGAGCAACAAACCAAAGTAAACCGAGTGATGGTTTGACGTTGAAGAAAGAACTAAACCGAGACATGGTTTAGTTAATAAGATAATGATCTAAAGTTGTAGGAGTTATGTACTTCTTGATCTTATCCTTGTTAGGGTAGGAGTTTTATTTTTCATATATATAGGTAGTTGGTTTTGTTGCTTAAGGGTTTAGTGCGTTTTCTCGTCTATAGTGTTTTTGAGAGATCAAGAGATTAAAAGAGTTTGTTAAGGTTTTTGAGTCAGTTTTCCTTAATAAAGAGATTGGTTTTGTTATTGTGTTCATCGATCACTTTGAATCTATAATGACAATATCGTGGGAAGGAGAAGCTTAATAAGCTATTGGGTTGGGAGGTCTTAGAGTTAATGCCCTGGTTCGTATGAGAATGTTGATGGTAGTTAAGACCACGTGGAGGGCTTGAGAGAACGATGGCCCATAAAGAAATATTATACCTTGACGTTTTATGATGAATCAATTTCTTTTAGAATGAGGATGAATGGGTGATGTGGCAGTCACTTAGAGTTTGGAGAAATGCTGATTAGGATACTTTAAAATTGCTCAAATAGTCTTTTTTTAATTAGTAAGATGTACCAAAGAAACAAGAATCTGTCGTAACATAATTTTTTGTGGTACAACGTTGGCTATCTTAATTAGTAGGATACCAATTCTTCTTAGATAAATTTCAAATTACAACAGTTTTGAGATCAGAGTATAGAACTAGATATGCAAAAGCGTTGTCTGAGCATTCTGAAGTCAGGCTGGTGACTATAAACAAGCGTTGAGTGAGAGACAATCCACTGGGTATTTTATTTATTTATTTAGGGTTTTATATATTTTTGATTCTTGGTTGTGTTTCGAGATTGTTTCAAGAACTTGCTGACGTATGGAATGAATCAATTTATCTAGGGGAAAGGATCGACCAATCCAGTGCAATTTTAGAACCCCCAATTTTTGGCAGAATGGAATAGATCGATCGACCCATGCTATTCATATAGATCGATCTGAGATGCGATAACCAAGTAAATCGATTTTCCAGTTTAATCAACACTTCCTTTTCTTCCCCACACGCGATTTTTGCATCAAATCTCCACTTTTCTCATTGTTCTTCAAGCTTCTGGAAAGAAAAGCTCCCCTATCTCTCCCAAACTCGATTTTCACCATATCTTGACGGAGTTTTACGGTTTTTATGCTAACTCGTTCAGTTTTTGGTCCTCTTTACATTGGTACTAATGGTTTGTCCTGAAATGAAGGTATGTTTCAGAAATCTTCTTCTAAAGTTTTGGATTCTAGGGTTCAAATTGAGGATTTTTTGTTTGTGCGATTTATCTTGGAATAGGATTGATATTTGATGATATATGCACATATGGTACTTGTTTATCTTTATTTGGTAGTCCAATTGGGATTTTGATGGGTTAACTTTGAGATTTTTGTATATGGACGAAAATTGGGAATATTTTTGATGTTTTAGCTTTTCTTTGAAATTAATGTTGCTTTTCTCTAGCGAGGATGCTTAGAAAACATGCTTTTTAGACTAGAACAAAAATTTAAGAGATTTTGGAGAAATTGTGTTCTATTTTTTGTTCTTCATGGTCGAATTGATTCTTTTGATATAATTGCTTGTAGAGCTTAAATCTGATGCAAAAACACTTGTTTGAAATGATTTTGGATATGTTGAATTTTTGGTCCCCTTTAAAAAACAAAAATTATGTGTAATTATGCTATTTTGAATGTTGAATTGGTGATTGTTGATGATGAGTTGGGGTTGTGTGTGGTATTGATGCATGCTGTGATTGTATTTTATCTTTATGTCATTCTAGAACTGATTTATTTTCAAGTCTTGTTCTTGTTGGAATGGTTAGGACGGAGAGACAAACCGGACCACACACGAGCTCTTCTTCTGAGGCTCCTCAGCTAGCTCGTAAGAAGAAGTTTCGAAAGAACGATAGAAGTCATCCCACAAACTGAGCAATCACTAAAGCATGGGACGAGCGCGACGAGCAATTTTATACAGACCTCCAAGCTATTCAGTTTCCTGCCACCAAGTTCGTTGACGTCAATACTACTAATGTATTAGGTCTCACGGCAGGACTTCACATTTTGACAGAGAGGATTGGCTTATGGCGTCTCTTCTAAGACCATTCAGGTCACGATTACATAGGAAGAGCTCACCTTGCTATTTGTAGGAGTCAGACATTTGTGGCCTGAGGGAGTTTTTTATTCTCAGGAACACGAGCTCGGCATGGGAGATGTGCTGGCAAAGAAGGTCACTTGCCTTTGGAGCTCAATCTGAGGGAGTTGTCGATGGTTGATGTTGGGAGGTCACTTGCATTTGGAGACATGATTACCAGGATCTTGCGATATCACAAGGTATACTTAACGGGAGAGAAGGCTCCAATGAGGGATATCAGAGAGAAGCCTTTCAACCTTTGCGATGGTAGACATCTCGTTGATTCTCCATACATCTCTCTTTTGATCTAGCATGCACACATGTGTAAAAACAATGGAGGCAATACGGTAGGCATGATTTTTCTGATTACTTAAGTAGGATTGCAACTTCTAGGTGGTTTAGATATGATATCGTGTGTCTTGAATGAGAAGGGAACCTGAAAATGACTTTTGTGCATTTCTTTGTGTTGTATAGGCATTTTTGTTGTATTGTTGTCCCACCCAGATTTTGTATATATGAAAAAGTAACTAGATTATATTTATTTTTGTTTATCACGAGAAATGGAACAACATTTTTATTTAAGTCTTATGTGTTTTATTGCTATGAAGAATGCATTGGATTGATACATTATTTGAGATGGTGATTTTGATGCTTAGGTAGTTAAGGGATCATGGACTTCAATACACTCCCCCTCTCCAACGATTTTGCATAATATCTGGCATTCGACGTTGTTATGAACCCCTAAGCATTTTAGCCTCACCATTAAAAGATAGTTATTTTCCCTTCCTAACCGTTTTTATGGAGATTTTCCTTATAATAGAGCTCACGCCTTTTCTAGTGAATGTAGGAGATCAATTACAAGAATTTTTGAGTCTTGTTGGATCAAAGTTTAGAGCACAAATGGGCTTTGGAGGCTGTGCAGGGGACCCAAGGGAGAATGTTCTAATTGTTCATACTCTATATGGTTAGTACATCTGAGCACAAAGTAAGGCCTTCTAAAAGTGTAAGAGCCCTTGTTTTCAAACTTCTTATCTTTGGTTTAATCTTTGTTCCCTTTACTTGAGGGTAAGCAAAGATTCAAGTCCGGAGGAATTAATGTATTGTGATTTTACAGGTTTTTATTTGATTTTTGAATAGAGAAATGATGTTTTTCTAAAGTATTTTGGTCCTTTCAGAATTTTTTGCTCTTATTTGCTGTTTACACATGTTACATATTCAATTCATGGAAAAGAACGCGATTAGATGAAAATTGGAGCCTCAAGTACATTGTGGACAAGTGCTCATGAGAAGTTGGATTACAATGATCAATTTATGGATAGAGTGTAAATGGTCGATCGATCCATGCTCCATGGATCGATCCATGCTCCAAGAATCGATCGTTCCATGGCATGTCGCGAAAGTATGGTTTCCAAATCATATTTGAACCAAACTAATACACGTTTTTGGACCTGGATACTTGTAAAAATAACTCAGACTCGTGTTTTAGATCTCTTTAGGCTTTTTTGAGATTTCTAACAACTCTAGAGTTTGAATTGTTGAGGGAGATGAATCTACTTTGTACTTCGATTGGAGAAGAATTTTGCACCTTCTCTATGCTTTTATTCAATTACAATAATTTTTATTCATCTTGCGATTGCTTGATTGCCAGAGTGAGTAGTTCCCTTCTTGGGTTTAGGGTTTGATTTCATGAATTATTGATTTAGGATTTTTTTGATTAAGGATTAATACCTTGATCACCTAGTTTATGTTGTTAGGTTGTTTAACGCACCAAAAGTGTGTGATGAAATGCCTGAAAGAATATTAGATAACCGAATTGTATTAGACCAATGGAAATTGATGTTTAAGAAATTTGTGAACATATCAAACTTGATTAGAATATATGCTTGGAATTAAAAATTCAACGGAAGTTAGTGTTCAAGATTCTGTAATATAGAGAATTAGCACTACGGAAGTAGGTTGACTCCACTTTTATGATTTGAGTTCAAGACGACTTTAAAACATTTCCCTAATTAATAATTTGATTCAACAATGAAATGAATTCCCTGAAAATATCATGTGCCCAACTCTTCTCACAATTGATTTATGATGGCTCAGGTTTTCACCCAAGAAATCACTACAAGCGTACAGTTAAGT